>APFE031571107.1:1286-116283 GCA_000404065.3 Pinus taeda
GACGTGACCACCTCTTGTATTTCCTGCGTGCATGCCTCCCCAAATCCGCAGGTTTATGCGCGCAATGACAGATCCCGTGGTTTAAAGACGCCGGAACACGTCTCTAGCCAAAAAAAAAAATTCGCTAAAATTTGGAGATCCCACTGAGCCCTGGAAAGTGCTCTGATACCACTTGTTATGCTTCTTAACCTGCAAAGCAATACTGAACCGACAATATGCGCGGAAAAATACCGAGAACACAGTATATGTTAAGAAAATATACCCAGAACACACAATAGCAAAGATTTTATTACTCAGAGAGAAATGTTCACAGGCCTCTTCGAGGGGGCAACCTCCAATAGAGCAGAGCTCGATTACAAAACAAGACACGATGCTCCTCGCAGGGAGTCTCTATCCTTTATATATGACTCATTCATGCAATACCACGGGTCAATACCGTGGGTTTTATTAATACCATCTATCTAATACTACTGCCCATTTACCCTTATTTAATACTACCGCCCATTTGCAACTAACTGTGGTCCCTTCATTAATTGCGGGTTAACCACTTACAAATATTAATATGGGCTTTATTGACTCTTGACTATGACGTGATCCCATGACATGAATAAGGGGGTTAGGGTGGGACCCTAACAAACTAGATCTGAAATCAAGTAGATACTTCTCTGCCAGTTGTACCCAAAACACAGTACCAGAAACCACACAACAGAACCCAGAACACAGCAGCAATGAGCAGAAACAGCTAGATCACAGCTTAAAGCATATACGCAATTTCAACAGTCTGCAACTTGTGTGCATATGCATCTGCATATGGAACAACCTGCGTATACGTGCCTTTACTTCACCTAAATTGCGTGTATACACGCCTTCGCTTCACTGAACCTGCGTACAGATCTATAAAGGACAACACACTCTTCCAGATATTCAATCACTAATTAACCCAGATTATCAAACTTATAGATCAAACAAGCGCCACATCTAGCAGAGCAAAATCATACAAAGATACTATCATTCAGGCTTAAAGATTATGACCCATGAATAGAACTTATCCTTCCTTTTGCGCTAAGGTTCCTCCTTCCTTCAGATCTAGATCTGCATCACCACCCAATATACCAACTCTAGCACTTTGTCAGATCTTCAATAATAATTCAGATGGTTATTTGTCACAAGATCTCCTTCCTCTTTTATAGCCTTAGGCATTCCCCAATACCATGGTCCAAAACCATAACCTTTCAATACCATGAACCCAAAACTAGGGATCAACACATCTGACGAGACGCCATGGTCCAAAACATAGGTTCAAGTTCCAAGATCTAACTGCCATGGACCAAAAGAATGATCCCCAACATATACGCGCTTTTGTAATGTATAACCCACGTGTATACGCACCTTCCTCTAGATGAACCTGCGTATATGTCTTTTTCTACTTTCTGAGTGCCTGCACTGAGATCTGATACCAAAGAAGGTTGCCATCAAGGACAACACATGTGCCATAGCTCCAAACCTGTGCCATAATGCCAATAGAAGGGCCACACCAAGGACAACCAAATGAAGCTAAGATGATCAAAGGAGAATCAAGATGAGGTATGTATGCATCAAAGTTTAGTCATGTTATCATATGTATATTATTGAGTCATGGGAATAGTTCTATGACATGATCAAGTATGAAAGAGTCTCTTTCACCAATGACATGCTCGAAGGCATGTACTACAATGCAATGAAGGTCAACAAAAGGAAATACTCACATGAGTATAAGATTGCTAGCTAAGAAGCAAATGAAAAAAGACATCAAGCATGTGAAGAACACCATGATCACAAAGAATCACTATCTGACAAAGATCCATTGAAGACATCTCTTGAAAGAAGGCATGACAACTCTGACAAAGGAAGGGAAAAGATCAAAGGACCCTTGACACCTATGAAGGCCTTGGAGATATGAAAGATGCAGATAACAGATTCTACTCTACGAAGATGTCATGATGAAGAAGTCATCCAACAAAAGCACCATTTAATGTTGAAGCAATATCAGGAAGAAATCATGAAGGGCTACTAGATCGAAGCATGTAAACAAGCAAGTACAATGAAGCATCCATGAGAAGAGTATTCTGAAGCATGGACAGATGACAAAGGAGTAACTAGATGACAAGAAGGCCACTTTCCACGAAGGAACCAATGACATGACAAACCAGGAAGGAAAGTGATCGATGGATGGTGCCCTACCAGGAAGAAGTTTGAACAAAGACTTCACGAAATCAAAGGAAAGAAGGAGATCAAGCAGTTGAAGGACCCATCAAGAAGAAGTTGTTGATGAATGGACAAGTCCCTTGCTAAGAGGGAGTTATAACAAGTTTCCAATTACAAAGGAGCTTGGACAAGTACCATGTCAAAGGATACTTGGGCATGTCTTCCTCAATTGAGAGGAAGAGATAGACACAACATTCTTGTCTTCACTTGGGAAGAAAGAATGCGAGGATTGGGTAATCATCTGGCATCTGATACTCTTTGAGGACGTGTAGGGCATCCAAGACAAGAGTAGGCAAGAGGACCAATATTCTTTGAAGGTTGGGAACCCAAGATAAGAATAGTCCTAGAAGGTCATACTCAGTGAACACCCGGGTGGGTATGTACCTTGAGAGACAATGACTAAGGTGTCTATAAGTCATTGGTCTTGCCAACATTGTGCTCTGATCTATTGAGAGATAGAGCTATCAATCAAGGCCTTGTTGTGGAAACAATGTTGATTACTATGATGCTATAATAGATGGATTGCCAATCTGGTTTCGCTTATGTGAATTCTTCAAGATTGAAACATTGCCAAACACCTCGTACTGTTGTATGAATACCTCCCTAGTTAAGAGGGAGTGTTGAAGGAAATCTAACTAGGTTTGGTCTTCATAAATGTACTTTTGATATTTGTATTTATTCAAGAAAAGAAATATTATTTTTATAATATATGTCAATGAATTTCTTGCTCATTGAAATGGGTCTAGCACATGTTAAAGTGCTATAGGTGAGTCAAAGAGTCAAAAGAATTATGTTGAAGACCTTAAGGGCATGTTACTATAGGTATACTTATGTATTAGAGTCAAACAAGTCACCTCCAAGCAAAGTCAAGTCTCCTCCAAGCATGTGGCACCATCAAAAGAAGCTATCCGAAGCAAAGACAGAAAGTCGGCCTAAAGGAGGGACAAACCTCTATATATAGAGGTTGTCCACTACCTCAAAAGACAACGCATTCATATCTCTGAAATCAGTGAAGTAAGGAGGCAAGTAAAGGGTAACAAAAGGACGAGAAAAGGGTCTCCAAGGACAACGAAGGCGGAGGAAGAAACACCGAGCCTTAGAGGTCCGTTCTAGGGCTTATTACAGTCACAAGTGCGAAGGAAAGAGCCTCTTCCTGCAGTCATTACAACACTACTATCACAGTCACATAACTTTATTGGTTGGGCAATCTAAGTAGGCCTATAAGGCCTCTCACTCAAGCGAAGAAGGATCTCTCTCGAGCGAAGAAGGAAAAGGTCAATATCACAAGGAATACAGTCACATGTGCGAAGAGGATTTTGTCTCTGCTGTCATAATAGCCCTCCCATTACAGTATCCAAGTTCGTTGGTTAGTAAAGAGAAGGAAGGGATCATCATAAGGAAAGGGTCTCATCAAAGGTATCTCTTCTAGAGCAAGTGCAACAAGATCTAACAACAGTTGGAAGGAGGACGAAGTGTCGGGAAACAAAGTGCCAGAAGAAGGAAGTGTCGGCGAACAAAGTGCAGAAAGGAGGAAGGACTTGACTTGTGCTTGGAGGATATTGTTGTCAAGGGTCTAGGGTTTGGTATTGATCAATAAGAAGCTTCAATAAGAGAAATTTACCGAAGGGTTTTCCTCTCAAGAGAAGAGAGGTTTTGACCCTAGCAAAGAGCCAACATCTTGTGTTCTTGTTCTTATGTTTCTGGTAGCAGTTTGATAAAGTACACACACATGCATTAATAAGAAGAATAAAGAAGATTAAGCTAACAAGACAAAGTAAAAAGACTCCACAAATTGTTATCAAGTCAAGAAGAATCACACTACACCTAATTACTCTTGATTCTTCAACACTGTTTTCCTTCAAATAGCAAAATATAAAGAATTTATAAAATCAGGGTCACCTACAATGTCCAGTAAAGGGTATCCAATTGTGCAGTAAAGAGATGTGCCATTTACAATATCCAATAAAGGGTATCCAATTATCCAGTAAATGAAGATGTCTAGGGCATGTGTTTGACACGTGTCCTAGAATGTCACATGCTCAATATGCAGCATACAGATTGGGGAGCCCTGTGGGATGTATCCTATAACTTAGCTTTCAAAGCAAATGACTAAAAGAGCCACTTACACAACTTCATATCCAATCTACATGTGCATGATGTAGGGCTTATTGTGCACCGGGATTTGAATGGACATTGCACTAGGAAGTTATCTTAGTTGAAATTTGGTTAGTAGTTAGCCATTTTGAGTTTATAGATTTCTATGCAATCTAATGTTTGACCAAATAAAAAATAAATAAATAAAATAAAATAAATAATGTCTTAAAAAAAACAAAGGAACACTGCCAAGGAGATGTGGGATGCTCTCGATCAGCTATATCATAATACTTCCGAGCAGTGGAAGATGTTCCTGCAGAAGAAGTTGAGAAACATTAGGATGCAGAAGGGTGAAGGAATCCTCACCAAGGTTCAGGAAGTCTGTGACCAGCTTGCCGCTATTGGGGAGGCACCTCAACAGAAAAAGCTTGTGCGTTTGGCACTAAACAGTGTCTCAGAGGAGTGGCAAGTCTTTGTCCAAAGTATCTTAGGCCGAGACAACTTGCCTAGGTGTGACAGGATGTGGTCAGACCTGTAGCAGGAGGAGATGAAGCAAGCTTTAGTAAAGAGCACCATTAGCGGAAGTAGCAACAAGAGCACGAAGGGTGAAAAGGAAGAGGAGAATGTGGCTCTTGTATCAAAGGGTCCCAATCAAGGACAGGGGGAAAAGAAGAAAAAGAAGGACCTATCTAAGTTCAAGTGATTCAGGTGTGATGAGTTTGGCCACTACAATACTCAGTGTCCTCTCAAGAAGAAGCGCAAGCAGGACAAGCAAGACAAGGCAGCAGCATCCGCAGAGATAGACTGGTTGTCCTCCAGGTTGGAGGAAGATTTTGCCATGTTTGCAGCTATACCTTCAGGAGTGAGGTGGAACGATATGGAGCTATAGTCCCAGAGCAAAGCAAAGGTTTGGGCAAGGTCCATTGAGGTGTCCTTCTCGTGGATCATTAACTTACTACAAGGGCCCACATTATTCAGTAGCAGGATGGATCAGTCTCAATTGATGCAGTCAAATTCCAGAGTGACAGTTGCAGACAGGTTGCAGTCAGGTGTTGAGGTGCGCAATGCAATGTTGACAGCATAGCAGGAAGCTCAGTAGCAGAGTCAACAGCAACGTAGATTCTGCAGTGGACAGTGCAGAGGCTAGTAGCAGTTACTTACTCAGAAGAAAGATGCAGCACAGAGACAAAATTGATTCAATATTTTGGATGCTTCTTAGTTGTAGTAGTTGCAGTTGCAGCAGCAACAAATGAGAGGTATTTGAAGTGCAGATGCAGAGTTGGCAGTAGTATAGCAGTGTCAGCAACAACACAGATGCAGTGTCAGAGTTGTGCAATGGTTGGTGGGAAGTGGCAGTCAGTCATAGTGGCTAGACATCAGCAGCGTACAGAGGGTGATGCAAAGACAGGGTGTTGTAGCAGTAGTGCAGCACTAGAACACCTTCCTTACTAAGAGAGAATGTTAGTTTTTGTAGCATCAGAGGTGTTCTAGTCTCACAATTGCATGGAGGGGCTAAAACACAGGAGTTCCCCATAACCATGAAACCATTTTTGGAAATTCCACCTAGAAGTGTCTCAATTAGATTATTAACCTATTTTTAAATGTTTCCTAAGTCTAAACTTAGGAAAAGGGGTTAATTAATCAATATTAATTGAGAAATGTGAAAATTATGTAGAAACTCAAATGGATCGACTTGGAAATAATCTCAACCATTTATTAAGATTTAATCTTGGTCGTTGGAGTCCCACAATGAGATTATAAGAAGAATTTGATGGGTAGATGGAATAACACACACTTGAGATCAATTTCCTTGGGTAGTTTGATTTTCCAGAGAGCAGCAGCAATTGCTAAAAGAGTTTGAGCCAGAGAAGGGAAGCAGAGACAAAAAGGGGCAGGGACAATGATCCGGAGGAAGATTTTCCAGTTCTTGGGAGTACATTGCATAGACGCAGAGATAGCCACAGAGAGGTTCCGCGAGGGCTGCACAGAAGCCTCTAAGAGGCAGTTCAATTTGAAGATTCGGGAAGTTATTTCAGAGTTCCGAAGGGAGGAAAATTTCGCAGAGGCTGGGAGAAATGTTTCCAGAGTCAGTAGCAAGCTGAAGAGGCAACTAAGTGTGAGATCTAGGATACACAGATTTCTGCCTGCGCAAAGTCTAAAGAGGGTGACGCAGGGAAATTCGTGGAGGGGTTCTAGAGGTTAGTCCTCAATGTCGGATTGCTTGTAGGATGAGGAAAATTCCTCACTAGATTTTTGCCAGTGTTTTCTCTGTAGGATTGCCAATATTCGACATCCAGATTGTACTCATATTATTTCACTGTTGCTTGATAATAAAAAACCCTCAACTAATACACTGGTTTTTCCAAGTTAGGTTTTTCTGGGGACTCTAGTCCAAAAATAACCGTGTCAAATTTATTGTGTGCCAGTATTTTCTCAGATTTCAATTTATCTTCCGCAGTATTTTTTATTTGTAAAGATTACAACGTGATTAATTCGTTATTGCCATAACAACAAACTACTTAATTAAATTAACAGTTAGAAGAATTCATTCCAGTTGCTGTAATAGGATTTCAATAGTGAAATTTTCACAAATCTGAAAATCCATAGCGCTAAGATCTAGGGAAGCTCTAGTTAGGAGGTAAAATTTATGAACTCAAAAACATGAGCAAAATATCCACATGTTGCAACCTTCGAAAGCTCCAGTTATCTACTTTAATTGTTTAGCACTGATGAATGCAATGTTTATTCTTTTACTTCCAAAAAACTACTATGTTGTGTCTTAATTGACTAACACTGTAGGGTTCAGGCATTATCATGCAACATTGATGATTTGTTTGTTGTTTAACCATATATTGAAGGTATTCACACAAGATATGATTGCAAGTATAATCATATACTATTTATGGTTATATTAAAGGTTGGAAATGGAGAACATGTATTCACAACAATTTTCTAAACTGTAGGAAATTGGAACTAGAAAGGGACTTATGCTTGTCTAACACTAGTATATTTAGTGTTTGTAAATAATTCATTAGTTCTAGAAAATCTATTCAAGGTATGAATAGCTGCTACTACAACTCTAGCTACAATGTTGGAGGGTCCTATTTTTTGAAGGAAATGTAACTAGGTTCGGTCTTCATAAATGTACTTTTTATATTTGTATTTATTCAAGAAAAGAAATATTATTTTTATAATATATGTCAATGAGTTTCTTACTCATTGAAATAGGTCTAGCACATGTTAAAGTGTTATAGGTGAGTCAAAGAGTCAAAAGAATTATGTTGAAGACCTTAAGGGCATGTTAATATAGTATACTTATGTATTAGAGTTAAACAAGTCGCCTCCTGATCCAGGTGGATGTTGGTGGCCACCCACCTATCCCATTTGGACCCCCACAATTCTCTCTTTCAATTTTTTTTAGTTTCCTTAATTATAGCACAGTTTACTATTTTTAGCAGTTTTTCGGGTCCTAAACTTCCGGAGCCATTTTGAGGCCCTAAACGACGTTTTTTGGGAAATCTACCGCCAACAATTTTTTATCAAAAAATTGTCTTTTTCGTCGTAGTCCCCGGAGAGATCTTTCCAACGGGCTATCATGCGCATCAAACGAAGATAATACAACCAATTCGCGACCCCGGGAAGTTGATGTACCAACTTACCCAAAAACGGGGCCCACATTTTCGCGTTTCATCTTCTAGGGTTAGGTTTTGGAATGTGAAGGGTTTTCCATTGTTTCTCAATAATAAATAGGCCTTCGAGCCTCATTGTAAGACAGTTCAGAACAGTTCAGAGGCATGTAGCCACACATCTCTTCTCAGAGATAAGCTACCATCGCCCTAGTTGGTTTATTTCCATTTCTGGTTGTAAGCATATTTCAGTGTTTGCCATTAATTAAATGAAGTATTATTTCCGCTGCATCTTTGTGTATATGGTTATCTCTGTAATTTGTTGCGTTCCTGTTTAAGTCTGGATCACCTCCAAGCAAAGTCAAGTCTCCTCCAAGCATGTGGCACCATCAAAAGAAGCTATCTGAAGTAAAGACAACAAGTTGGCCTTCAAGTCGGCCTAAAGGAGGGACAAACCTCTATATATAGAGGTTCTCCACTCCCTCAAAAGACAATGCATTCATATCTCTGAAATCAGCGAAGTAAGGAGGCAAGTAAAGGGTAACAAAAGGACGAGAAAAGGGTCTCCAAGGACAGCGAAGAAGGAGGAAGAAACACGGAGCCTTAGAGGTCTATTCTAGGGTTTATTATAGTCATGTGCGAAGGAAAGAGCCTCTTCCTGCGATCATTACAGCACTACTATCACATTCACATAACTTCGTTGGATGGGTAAATCTAAGTAGGCCTATAAGGCCTCTCACTCAAGCAAAAAAGGAGCTCTCTCAAGCGAAGAAGGAAGATGTCAATATCACAAGGAATACAGTCACACATGCGAAAAGGAGGTTGTCTATGTTGTCATAACAACCCTCCCATTATAGTCATACAAGTTCGTTGGTTGGTGAAGAGGAGGAAGAGATCATCATAAGGAAAGGGTCTCATCAAATGTATCTCTTTTAGAGGAAGTGCAACGAGATCTAACAACAGTTGGAAGGAGGACGAAGTGCCGGAAGAAGGAATTGTAGGGGAACAAAGTGGCAAAAGGAGGAAGGACTTGACTTGTGCTTGGAGGATATTCTTGTCAAGGGTCTAGAGTTTGGCATGGATCAATAACAAGCTTCAATAAGAGAAATTTACCGAAGGGTTTTCCTCTCAAGAGAAGAGAGGTTTTGGCCCTGGCAGAGAGCCAACATCTTGTGTTCTTGTTCTTATGTTTGTGGTAGCGATTTGATGAAGTACACACACATGCATTAATAATAAGAAGAAGAAGATTAAGCTAACAAGAAAAAGTAAAAAAGACTCCACAAATTGTTATCAAGTCAAGAAGAATCACACTACACCTCATTGCCCTTGATTCTTCAACATGGTACCAGAGCTAAGGTGACACATCAAGGAAAGGGCATCTAAAGAACACTCATCAAGAAAGGACATCTACAAAAACTGAAGCATCAAGCTAACAAGTCTCAATCACTTCAAGAACAAGAAGGTCTACCATCTATCATTCATCAAGGAAGACTACAAAGCAAAAAGAAGAGCCTTATATAAAGTCACCTACAAGAGGAGAAAATGAAAGAAGGACCTACATCATCTACAAGCCATCAAGCAAGTCCTCTTGGAGAAAGCAACTTGAAGAACATCAAGATCTAAGGAAGGCAAGCCATCAAGTCTTCGAGGAGAAAGCAAGTCCACTACATCTCAAAATCTATCAAGTATATGTCCCCTTCTGAATATACATCAATGTCGTTTTGCAAGGAAAGCAACAAATTGGTAGGTACCAATAACTTCTTTGAATGGAAGAAGAGGATTGATTTACTTCTCAAGGAGAATGAACTTCTAGAACACATCAAAGGGAATATCACTATCACTACTAAGGAACAAACTCAAGCCTTAGCCAAGTACAATAAGGATGAGAAAAGAGCTCAAAGGATTCTAATGGAATCTATCAAGGATCTCTCATTCCTTATGTCTCCAAACTTGAAACATCAAAATAAATCTATGATAAACTAGTAGAGCTATTCTCAGTAAGCACAGCTAGAGAAGTGATATCTCTACAAAATGAATTGTACAAGATGAAGATATCAAAGGAAGGAATAGCTCCCTACTTCATGACGATCTCTAAGATGAGGGATCAACTTCAAGAGCTAGGGGAAGTCATGTCCGATAAAGAAATGACAATTGTGGTACTCAATGCTCTACCTGAGGATTGGGGCAATTTCACATCAAGCATATATGCAAAGAAGGAAGCCACCCCACTAATTGGAATGTGGTCTCTATGCAAGATAGAGGAAGCAAGACTCAAAGCAAAGGAAGATGTGAGATCAAAGGAGCAAGCTTTTGCTACCATGGCCAAGAGAAAGGGAAAATTTGGCAAATTTGGTCCACGAAGAACAAAGAACAAAGATATGTGCAAAATCCAATGCTATGGATGCCAAGAATATGGACACTACAAAAGGAATTGTCCTAAACTGAAGAAGGACAACAACAACAAAAGAAAAAGGGAAGAAGCTCATGTGACTCAAGAAATGAAAGAAGAAGACAAGAAGCAAAAGAAGGAAGATCCTCCGGATCTCTACTATGACTCAGTCTACTTCTTTACTTCAAGTCTTCTTTCAAATTTTTTAGTAGTATAGGTGCATGTAGGAATAGAATAAAATTGCATGGCTAGAAACATCTTCTAGAATCTAGAAGCATGATATACATAGAGTTCAAAATACTCATGTAGAAGGAGCATTGATAACAGAACAAAATGCATGGTTAGAAATATCTTCTAGAATATATGAGCATGGTAGATATAGCTCAAGATATTCATGTAGAAGGAACATACCTAGAATAGAACCTCATCCACAATGAAAGAAAATTGATCATGATTAAGAATCTTAGAAAACCTCCATCATCAAAAGGAAAGAAACATTTGCAGGATAAGGGTCTTCAAGATCCTATGATGGAATCTTCAAAAGAAGATTCATAAACAAAAGCAAATGTCTCATCGGGAATCCAATTCATGGGATTCAAGAAAAGGATGATATGCAAGCAAGCTAAGATGAAGCAAGAAGGGCCACACCAAGGACAACCAAATGAAGCTAAGATGATCAAAGGAGAATCAAGATGAGGTATGTATGCATCAAAGTTTAGTCATGTTATCATATGTATATTATTGAGTCATGGGAATAGTTCTATGACATGATCAAGTATGAAAGAGTCTCTTTCACCAATGACATGCTCGAAGGCATGTACTACAATGCAATGAAGGTCAACAAAAGGAAATACTCACATGAGTATAAGATTGCTACCTAAGAAGAAAATGAAAAAAGACATCAAGCATGTGAAGAACACCATGATCACAAAGAATCACTGACAAAGATCCATTGAAGACATCTCTTGAAAGAAGGCATGACAACTCTGACAAAGGAAGGGAAAAGATCAAAGGACCCTTGACATCTATGAAGGCCTTGGAGATATGAAAGATGCAGATAACTGATTCTACTCTACGAAGATGTCATGATGAAGAAGTCATCCAGCAAAAGCACCATTTAATGTTGAAGCAATATCAGGAAGAAATCATGAAGGGCTACTAGATCGAAGCATGTAAAGTTTAAACAAGCAAGTACAATGAAGCATCCATGAGAAGAGTATTCCGAAGCATGGACAGATGACAAAGGAGTAACTAGATGACAAGAAAACCTAATATATGACAAGAATATTAGAATAATTCTGATATTAGTTTAATGCTCATTCTTCTAGTTGTTGCTATTTTCCTTTCTTTAGCAGTTTCTTAGATGAAACTGAATCTCACATAGAAACTTGATGTTTCTATCTTTGTAAATATCTCTGTATTATTATTGAGTATTGAGCTCAATCAATTCATTGAATTCATTTGGAAATCCATATGCATGTTTCGCATTGTTTTAAAGGATGCCCCATGGCATCAGATGTGTTCAATATAGTGTATACTGAGCATTTGCCTGCTTTCAAGCAAATCTGTCGGCTGCCTGTCGGATGTGCCATGTCCATTCTGCATATGGTAGGACTTTTTCCTATCCAAAAATCAAGCTGCTCGCGGCCGTCTGATGCATCAAATCTTCTTCTCATTTTCTTTCTCTTGCGCTTTTTCTTTGTGGCAGGCTGGATTACTGATGATATGGAACTTTCTGTTTCAAAGCTTTTAGATGAAGTATGTAAGATATGCATGACATATTTTTCTTCATCTTGCATCTGATCTTTGTCGTTTTTAAGTTTATCTGGATCACCTTCAATTAACCACCTTTCAATTGAACCAATGACCTCCTCATAATAAGATGGAGCTTGTTGCAGTAAATGAGAAGGCTCCTGATTTATCTGGCTAGAGTTTTCAACTTTTATAGCACTGATTTCGCTGGTATGATCTTCTTCCATGGTCAATAACTTTTTCTGAAGACATATCTGATTAGCTTCCATATCTTTTATTACTTTATCGTCTTTTTCCTTTATGATCATCAAGCAATGCTGCATAGACTTTATCTCTTCCTTGTGATTTGCTTGCATGGTAGCCAACTGATTATTATGATCGAATGTCATGATAGTCATTTCTTCATCCATAGTTAATAACTTGTCTTGCATATAATTAATTTCCCTATCATGATTAGCTTTCATGGTCATCATATTTTCCTCTAAGCCTGATAACCTGCTTTGCATAAAACTAATTTATGTGTCATGATTAATCTTCATGGCCTCAATTTCCTTAGCATGTTGATTTTGCATGATTTCCATCTCCCTATTACGTTTTTCCAGGTGGATGCATAAAGTTCTTGCATCATTGGCGTAATTAGTTTGATTGATCTCCATATTTTTCACCAGCAACATTAATTCTTGTATAATTTGCTTTTGATCTTCCTTTTCATTGTCATTTGTCCCTGCTTTTCCACTATCATGAATTTGATCTGTAATGGCACAAGTGGATGGCACACTCTGATATGAAGAATCGTCTTGGGATCTTTCACCGACAGCTGGACCTTTTATAAGATTATTTTCATTCTGTTGCACAGTTTTAGGGGCACAAGGCAAGCTATTTGGATAACCATATCTATCTTTAAAAGCATTGACAATGTCTTGTAGCGAAGTGAAAGAATCTTCAGGACAATTATTAAACCAATTCAAAGCATCACCCTCTAAAGAAAAGACAAAAAGATGCATTTTGACATCTTCATGATTATACTGAGGGGGTCTACAATATATGATCATTATGCGAGTGAACAAGCCTAGATGCCTTTTTACAGCAACTGAATCACCACTTGAGAACAAAGGTAATTTAGAGATGGCCACTTCCGGAATATCATGGAGGTCATCAAAATGACATGGTTTAAACGAATAATCCATGATGAATAACAAGGGACCAAATGAACGATAGAACGAGATCTCTGCTCAAGAAAATCAATCGATGAAGAAAGTGGAGTCGCCACTTGAACAATGAATCTAATTCTAGGATCGAAAAAGCAACCAAGAAGCAGATATGAGGGAGGTTTCTTGTCTGGGAAAAATAAGAAAATGGAGTCGCCACCCAAACAAGAAACGAGCTGGAAAGAAGTTGCCGATATGACGAAAGGTAAGGTGATGAAAAGATCAAGAAACGCCAAAAATGTTGAATCTGCCAGCTCAAATGAGAGATGAGAAAGATGAAAGAATGATAGATGAGAAGATGAATGTCGTTGAAACGCCAGGGCCAGAAAAACTCTTTCCCCGGCAACGGCGCCAAAAACTGTTGGCGTTGTCGGGCCAGATGAAAAGATAAAAAATGAGAAGGATGATTGTCGTTGAAACGCCAAGAAAACAATGTCCCCGGCAACGGCGCCAAAAAAATGTTGTTGCACAGATTGTCGCAACAACGCTCAGACCGGGGGCTGTCACTTTGATCCCCGATCCCTCCGTTTAAGCCTGTCTCCCGCAGCTAAGGGGGGTAGACCCTGTGGGAAAATAGATGACCAACTGTGAATCAGTTGGTTTGGGAGACACGAAAAGAAACCAGCACCAAATGGATTTTATTGAGTTAAGAGACCAGTGCCTTGTGGAGTTAATGTGTAAACGATTACTTATTGTAGAAAATAAACCATGCAGGGCACTCATTTACATCAAACAACTCGAACGATATAAGATATTCAGTAAATTCATAAAGCGTTTAACGAAGATCTAGCAAAAATAAACTTCGAAAGATACAATCATGTAAATTTAACCAGATATTATATTCAAGCATGCCAGATAAACATTAATTCCACATCAAAACTCTTGATCTCAACAGGAAAAAGTAAAACATGATAAGCATTTGAGCCAAGACTACTTCTGGCAAAATATTTCCACGATGCTTTTATGCTTTTCAAACAAAATTTAATTTTAAAACTAAAAAAAAAAAAAATCTAAAACAAAAATTAAAATTTAATCTAAAATCCTAAAAATAAATTTTTATCTAGTCTTTTTATATTTTATATTTTTATGATTTTTTTTTTAAACTTTTATTGATTTTTTGTGAATTTTAATTTTTAAACTAAACAAAACTAAAGAAAAATAAAAAAATCTAATTTAAAATTAAAACTATGTAAAATCTAAAATTAAAACTAAAACCCTAAATGCTTTCTCTTTTTTTTTAAAACAAAATCTAAAAAGGGAAATCTAATTTACATCTAACTAAAATTAAATCTAAATCTAAACTATAGAAAGGAATCAAAATCTAGAATCTAAAAAAAAAAAAAAAACCCTAAAGAGTTTTTATAAATTTACTTTATTTAAAATAAAAATAAAAAGGAAAATTTATTTAACCTAAACTAAAACCCTAAACAATTTAAATCCTATGCATATATACATACGTATCAACAAACTAAAACTAAAACAAAAAAAAAGTCGATACATAACTATGCTGCAAGGAAATCGATTTTTTATTATTTTTTTTGTTAAATATATATATCAAAACTTACGAATAAATAAACCTAAAACGAAACTTAAGTAAAAAAAATGATATTCACGCTGCATCAATCGAATTTTACCTGTGCGTATACCCAGCCCGTAACGTGGTCTTACTGTCTTTGCAGGTGATGGCGGAGAAGGAAACGTATGCAAGTTGAAGCTCCAGGCGAATGGTGGCTCGAGGGGCAGAGAACAGCAATGTTGGAGATGAGGCTCTCGACGCGTGGTGTATTTACTTGAAGCCGAAGCTCTGTTTGTCGTTGCACCTACAGAGATTACCCTATGCCAAACTTGTGAAACGCTTGGCCCACGATTGTATCAATTTTTGTGATTGGTTGTATTTGCAGGTTCCAGTGATTTTCATTTGGTGGAAATGCTCTTTGACAGTGGGCAGACGCACGCAGTTTTGTGGCCGGATTGGTGGCTCAACACATTACCTCATGCCAAATACACGTAATACCTGGCCCGTCAATCCCAAAATGTGTTAACCCTGAATCAGATTCGAAATTTCGCTGAGTTTTTGTACGCAGGTGATGCGTGGAGAATACGAACAGTGGAAGGGTGAGACAGCGTTGAATGCTATGCGTTTACAGATTTGGAGGCAGCGTATGGGATATAGCAGCGTGGATATGTAAAGAAATGGGCCAGCAGTTGCAAGCTTTGTGAATGCAGGTGCAATGAGGAACGCATGGGGTTTGAATATGCAGGTGTCGGAGCAGACAGTAGCAGCGTGAAAATGGAGCAGATTGCCCAGGATGCCCAGAAAAGCCACTGAAGCCCTCCACCAGATCAATATTTAAAATTCACTACTCAAAATTTGCTTTATAGAACCCTGAAAATTTCTCAACCATCAGCACCTATGACCTGAAAACAGTGAAACAGGCAACCAAAACCTGGAAACAAATAAAAACAAATAAAACCCTAAAAAAAACAGCAAAAGATATTTACAAATCTTAAGGCTCTTTAGTAGCCAGATTTATCAGTTATCCTCAAATATATTTTCAGAAAGTTTCAGAATTGCTAATGAAATGCGTTAAAAGTCTCATGCAAATAATAAAATAAACTAAATGATTAACCCAGGATCAAAACCAGCTGGGCCCTGCAAAAAATGCTTGTGGGAGTTGGCTGGTTCAGCCTAGAACTTCCCCTAACGCCCACTGATCTTCAAGGTTATCCTGCACAGCTCACTTCAACCGTCAAATAAGAGAGAAAAAGCAGTACTAGATCTCAAACACAATGGAGATACCTGTCATTACATCAGAAACCCTAATATTGCTAAAACCCTAGCATGTGAACAAGATACCTATGCTCAACAATACTCTTCATTAAGCTGTCATTAACGGCTGAAAATTAAAATATGCAGAAATAAAATTTGCTCACAGCACATTAAGAGAGTAACACCAGCAAGATTTTGACCCCAAAGTCTTCTTTATTAGCACCAGAAAATATTTACAAGAGAGCTTCTTCAGCTAAAACTCAGATCCAATATCTTATGATCTCAAATGACCCCTAGCACCCTATTTAAAAGAAAAAATCCCAACGGCTAGTTTGAGTGATCCATGACAAAACGATCTCGACCGTCGATGAGGATCAAGACATTCTCTTAATCTCATCCGTCGAATTTTTTAATGCATTACAAATTTGAATTCTCAAAAATATATTATTTTATTATTTTTATTATTTTTTATTTTAAAAAAATTATTTTTTTAGTATTTTTATTTTTACATTTTTTTTTTTTATTATTTTTTATTTATTTATTATTTTTATTATGGATCATTAAACATAGCCTTTGGAAAAATTTCCTTAGGACCTAGGACTTAAGAAGCATGAGGGGATTAACATTTTTCCTAACCCTAAAGACACTTTACATCATGACTTTTACAATTTTTACATCTTCAAGGGGGAAAAGCCCCTTTGACAGACCCTCATAGACCACCTAGTTCTGCGACCAAACATAATCTAGCAAATTAACACACTAGGATTCTCCTAAGACTCTAATGATAAAATTCATTCCGGCTTTGGGGTCAGGTTGAAGGAAAACTCTGCCGATCATGGATCGGTGAGACGAAAAACCTTCCGGAATGAAGATTACCACTAGAAAATTAGGTCCACCTAGGCAATTTACATACATGACTCAGCTCTGCTAAGATTATTTACATCAAAATGCAGACTGGGTTTACAACTTTAATAAGATCAGGAGAATGACGATGATTGTTGAATGGCACGAACATCTCGATCAAGCGCTGTCCCTTTTTGCGAAAAAAGGGGGGTGTACTACTATGGGTAGTTGACACGCAGCGGTCAACAATATCCATCCACAAATCATGAGATAGCTCCAAAGAAGGTCGAAAAGTTCAGCTCCAAATGTCAAAATGCATCAAAGAATGTCCAAGAGCTTCCAAAAAAAAGTGCTAGTTCTTTTGGAAGAGAAGAATCCAAGTGATGATGATGATCTCTCACGAATGAGTGTGAGTTCTATTTATATGAACCTCACTAACTCAAATTAGCCTAATTAGCCCCCAAAACATTAAAATAATGGGCAAGAAACAAGCCTTGGTCATAAGTCGACCAAGTAGCTTTCACAAATTATAACTTATCCATCCAAATGCTAACCGAAATTGATGACGCATGTTGATGTACGTTTGTTGGTGGGTCACGTGGAGTCCTCTTTGTGCCAAAATGTGAGAGAGGGATCTATAAATCTCGAACGAGGGGATTTCTTCTTGATCTCCATGCAAATCATCATGTGGTGTCCCAAATTGGGTTTTGAGCTCGTGGGTCTCCTAATAAAAAAATAGCCTATATAATGCTCCAAATGTGGTCTCTAAAGATGGCGCCTGCCCTCCCATGTCTCAAGGGTGAGACAAACCTCCTCTACGCCAACCAGGGCACGCTGGTCCAAGTGCATCATCTTGCGAATAATGCAGGGCAATGAACAGACTACTGAGGGTGTTGAAGGTGCCCATGGCATGAAATGATGCTCTAACAGATGATGGAGTCCCATGGCTCTTAATGCTTCCCATGGGAGTGTCAATATGATCCTCTGGTGGGCTTGGGCCCCAATTAAGTTGCCCAACTCATGATGAAACCACTTGCCAATTACATATAAGATCCAATGTGCTTCCTCATCATCAAGTACAATAATTCATTAGTGCATTGAAGTCAACCAAGTTTGTTAATCAAGAGCACATTGAGACTTCATAATGGGCTTCTCTTCCAAATTCAGGGCTTTAAGCTCATAATAGTGTTACCTCCCTAGGTAGTAGTGGCTAATAAACAACCCTAGTAGGTGTTTCTAGCCCCTAAGGGTAAAGTTAGATCCAAGGAACATTCTTCAAATGATATGTCATGTGAATAATGATGAGATGGATGGGGAAATGAGGATCTCAAAGCCAAATTCCATAGGTTCAAGGATGGCAATGATGAAGAATGTCGACATATTTGGATGTAGAGATGTAGGAGGGAGCAATCATGGATACATGAGCTATCACGACCTTTGTTTTCCCACCCTTCTTCGTTAGCATTTTGCCTTTTCTTGATTTTTCTTTGTATTATTGCTAAGGGTTCCAGAAGATGAGAGCATGTTGTGAATGATGTAAGCAGTTATTACCCCCTTGAGGTGGAGTTATTCATCGCCCACCAAGCGTTGGGACGTGCATGGATTCCTTAATAATGTGGGGGCACTCATGGGCCATAGGAACCAGGGTGATGGCCATAATGATAAGGGGAGAGCTCATGTTTGGCTTTTACCCATGTGCTACTTTAATGTCTCGACGATCTTTTGCATTTTATAATAGTATTTCCTTTTGTTTCTTTCTTATGGCCATGATATGATTTTAACATTCTTTTACTTGTATCAACCTCCAGGGAAACATTTCCAAGCCCAACACAAACAAGTGAAGAAGGGGAGGGGGTGTACTAGTGCCTTGTGGAACCAGTGGTCATGTAGACCCAAAGAGGAAACATGATGAAATAGGGCTTGTAATGTACGGTGTGGAATGAAAAATATGGAATGGGATAATGGGATCGTGCTACCAAAATCGGGGTTTCCCAAGTAGTGCCAATCCTAAAACATAGGTTAATAGAGGAGATCCCATGGGACTTGGTGTTGATTTGGGGTAGCATCAGACGTGCTCTAGCCACGAAAATTGGTGGAGAGGATAAAGCACATGAGATCTCCAATACCCAAAAATGGTTTGGGCAGATACTAAATAGTTTGGGAGATATTAAAATAATTAATGTTTTTAATGGAGTCCCTAAGTCTAAACTTCGGGAAAATAAAACATTAATGTGAATTAATATAAAACTGTGTTAGAAGGGTCCAAAAGTCATGAATCAAGCCACAGTTAATCTTAGCCATTGATTAGGGACTTAATCTCAGTCATTGATTTGTCAACGAGAAAAGTATAAGAAGAGGCTTGAGGGTCACTTGGAGGACACACCGAGGGAGACCAGTCAGTTCAATTTCTGGAGCACGGTTAGCTGAGAAATTCGAACTAGTGGTCTAGTAAGCAGTTAGGAGGCAGCAAGTATAGAACAAAGAAAAGGGATCAGCCACTAGAGACCAACGCTAAGGCAGGAGAGGCAGACACAAGGCATTTCAGGCAGACGCAAAGGCAGGAGAGGCAGACGCAGGGCATTTCAGGCAGGAGACTGCACAGTCATTAGAGGGCCTGCATGGGGTGCCGCAGAGAGGCCCAGGGTAGACGCAATCAAGCAGGGGCTGATGTAGAGTGTCTGGAAGCCACGCAGAGGTCAGCAAGCTAATACTGGGACTAGGCGAAGTGCTAGAGAATTTTTCTCTCTGTGGGTAAGCCAGTTTGGCACCTTGTTGTACTGAAGAATTGCTGAATAATAAAATCCTCCCTTGCTCCACCAGTTTTCCCACATTGGGTTTTTTTGAGGACTATTGTCCAAAATATCTGTGTCAATGTGTTGATGTGATTGTTTCTGTATTACGATGTGATATCTACAGCATAATTTATTTTAATGTTTATTGAAGGAATTTCATAAATAACTTATTGAAGAATAAGTAGGAAAAGTAAACCAGATGTTGCAGTGATAGGATTTTTCACATGGTATCAGAGGGAGTAATCAGAGACAAGAAGGCAAAATAAGTCATGGGACGAGACCATGATGCAGAGGCATCCACATCAGGGGACTCGCACAAATTTTCAGAAGATTGCATAAGAGAAAGAGACTTCGATTTCTCTATGTTGGCTTCCAAGCTGGAAGAAGAAGTGGCTTGTATGACTAGTTCTGCATCATCAGAAGTGTGGTATATAGACAGTGGAGCCTCATGGCATATGACGAGAATCAGGGAATGTTTCTCAGAATATCGAGAAGAGAAGATGAACTTTCAGATCACCATGGGGAACAAGGCAAAGTGTACTCTAGTAGGGAAGGGTACCATAGTTTTTCAAACAGAATCGGGAGAACGGTTCCATGCTACAAATGTGCTGCATGTACCAGGATTGGGGATGAACTTACTTTCTGTGTCGCAAATTCAAGGCAAGGGCTATGACGTCTACTTCATCAAGGAGAACGTATATGTCAAACACCCGAGCTGGGAAAAAAAAAAGCGCAAATCAGGATCAAAACTAACAGGTTGTATAGATTACAATTAGAATCACCAGTGGCACTAATAGGCAGTCATGGAGACAAGGACTTGAATGAACTATGGCACAAAAGAATGGGTCATTTGCACCATGGAGCTCTGAGAATTCTAAGGAGCACTATAACAAGAGTTCCGGATCTGAGTACGGAACGAGATGATGTATGCAAAGGATGCACTCTAGGAAAGTATGCCAAGGCAGCATTTCCTAGGAGAAAACACAAGGCCAAGAAGGATTGATATACTCAGAGATTTGCAGACCTGTGTCTGTCAAAGCTCTCAGTGGTGCCGAGTATTTCCTTACCTTCATTGATGATCACTCAAGGAAAACTTGGACTTATTTTCTGAAAACCAAGGACGAGGTTTTCTATCGATTCAAAGAGTTCAAGGCTCTGGTGGAGAATCTGACTGGGAAGAAAATAAAAGTTTTGCACTCAGATGTACAATATGTCGATAAGGACTTCACTAATTTTTGCACTAAGGAGGGCATCAGAAGGGAGTGGACAACTCCCTACAATCCGGAGCAGAATGGAGTAGCAAAAAGAAAGAACAGGACTATTGTACAAGTAGCTAGGGCCATGATGTATGATCAGGATATGCCGAAATTCCTGTGGGCGAAAGCATGCAGCGCAGCAGCCTATGTTCAGAACAGAACTCCTCATCAGGCGTTGGGCAAGATTACTCCAGAGAGAGTTTTCACAGGGAAGACACCTGAAGTCAGTCATATAAGGATATTCGGGAGTTTAGCCTATTGCCGCATACCAAAGGAAAAGAGGAAGAAGATGGATCAAACTGTGGAAAAGGGATATCTGGGGGGATATAGCGAGAATGCTAAGGCATACAGAATCTACCTTCCAGGGAGCAGGAAGGTAGTAGTTCAACGAGATGTAAAGTTCATGGAGGGCAAGGCTTTTAGAAAATCTCGTGAGATGCCTTTCGAGGAGCAGTCAAAAGATGAGCCAATGGTTAAGCCTCTTACACCAACGAAAGTAAAAAATTCTTCCTCAGGTCAGGAAGATTCTTAGGATGAGGAGGAGGAGCTAACAGAAGCACCTGCTAACAGCAGAAGAACTAGCAGGGAACTTCGACAAATTTTGCGAGATGCAGAGGACTTCATTAGTGCGCCAAGAAACAATAAGAGGGAGCGAAAACAACCGGATAGATATCAAGAATTAGTAGCTCAGGATGGGGAGCCTGCCAGTTTCAAGGAGGCAACTCAACATCAAGTTTGGCTAGACGCGATGGTAGAGGAGTACAACTCCATAATGGTGAACGATGTCTGGGAGGTAGTGCCAAGGCCTCAAGATAGATCAGTGGGAGGTTTGAGATGGATTTACAAGATCAAATAAGCCGCAGACGGCAATCTTGAGAAACACAAGGCCATGTTTGTGGCTAAGGGGTATGCACAAAAGGAAGGAATTGACTACAAAGAGACCTTCGCCCATGTAGCCAGGTATACGTCTATTAGGACCGCGATATCTCTTGCAGCTCAGATGGGATGGGAGATTCATCAGATGAATGTCCAAACATCTTTTCTGAATGGGGTAATAGAAGAGGTCTACATTGAACAACCAGAGGGCTTTGAGACACATGAGAAGAAGTCTCATGTATGCAAGTTGAAGAAAGCCTTGTATGGGATGAAATAGGCACCTAGAGCATGGTATGGTCGAATCGATGGCTACTTACTGAAGATGGGATTTGTCAAGTGACACAAATCCAAATCTCTACTATCTAGCTGTAGAGAATGAGCCACTAATCTTAGTATTGTATGTGGATGATCTCTTTTTGATAGGATCATCCAGGCTCATCAGGGACTGCAAGAAAAATCTAGCCACAGAATTCAATATGAAGGATTTGGGACAAATGCAATATTTCCTAGGGTTGGAAGTTTGGTAGCAAAAGGCAGAGATCTTCCTTGCACAAGGGAGATATGCTACAGAAATCCTGAAGAGATTCAGGATGGAGGACTGTAGACCCATGGCTACTCCAATGATCACCAACTAGAAGAAGATTGATGCATCAAAAGACAAGGATGTTGATTCCACCTTATATAGGCAGCTCATAGGATCCCTGATGTATCTGGTCAATACCAGGCAAGACATTTGCTACGCTATCAACACCCTCAATTAGTTCATGGTGGAACCGAAGAGAGCGCACTGGGCAGCATCCAAACATGTTCTCAGGTATTTACAGGGAACTGTCGGTTATGGACTCCTGTACACCAAGAGTAAGGATATCAGATTGAATGGATTTATTGATGAAGATTGGGCAGGAAGTTCAATGGATCGAAAAAGCACCTCTGGGTACTGTTTCAACATTGGATCAGGAATGACCTCCTGGTGCAGTAGGGAACAAAAGTTCGTGGCTCTGAGCTCATCTGAGGCAAAATATATGGTGGCAAACACAACTTCATGTGAGGCCATATGGCTTAGAAAACTACTTGTGAACCTATTCAGAAGGAATATGGAGGCGACCAGGATCATGTGCGATAATCGGAGTTGCATCAAGCTCTCTGAGAATCCAGTGTTTCATGATAGGTCGAAGCATATTAATATCCGGTGTCACTTTGTCAGGGACTGCACCCAACGAGGAGCTATACAGTTGAACTACACTCCTATAGGAGAACAGGTGGCAGAGATTCTCACCAAGGCCCTTGGAAGGACAAAGTTTGACTACTTTAGGGAAAAGATGGGGATGGTAAAGAACTCGTTTCAATAGTAGAAATGGGAGCAATAACAACACAGATGCAGAGGGAGTTGCAGTGCAAATGCAATGTTGGGAGAAAGTACCAGCGACAGCACAGATGCAGAGGGAATTGTCGTACAGATGCAGCAGTGGCAGTAGCAGAGCCATGGGTAGCAATACAAGATGCAGTAGTGTAGAGGATGTTGGGCAAGGAGGCTTAGCATCAGCACAGGGACCGATGCCGAATGATTAGGTTGATACTCAGTGAGGAGTATTACTAGAGCACAGTCCTTGCTAAGAGGGAGTGTTGATTTGGGGTAGCATCAGATGTGCTCTAGCCACAAAAATTGATAGAGAGGCTAAAGGACATGAGATCTCCAATACTCAAAAATGGTTTGGGTAGATACTAAACAATTTGGGAGATATTAAAATAATTAATAGTTTTAATGGAGTGCCTAAGTCTAAACTTCAAGAAAATAAAATATTAATGTGAATTAATATAAAACTGTGTTAGAACCTAGAAGGGTCCAAAAGTCATGGATCAAGCCAGAGTTAATCTTAGCCGTTGATTAGGGACTTAATCTCGGCCGTTGATTTGTCAACGAGAAAAGTATAAGAGGAGGCTTGAGGGTCACTTGGAGGACACACTGAGGGACACCAATCAATTCAATTTCTCGAGTGAGGTTAGCTGAGAATTTCGAACTAGTGGTCTGTTGAGCAGTCAAGAGGCAGCAAGTATGGAACAGAGAGAAAGGATTAGCGACTGGAGACCAGCGTTGAGGCAAGAGTGGTAGACGCAGGGCATTTCAGGTAGACGCAGAAGCAACAGGAGACTGCGCAATCACTAGAGGGCCTGCGTCGGTGACGTAGAGAGGCCCAAGGCTGACACAGTCAAGCAGGGGCTGACGCAGAGTGTTTGGAAGCCACGCAGAGCTTAGTTGAGCTGATGCTAGGACTAGGAGAAGTGTTGGAGAATTTTTCTCTTTGTGGGTAAGCCAGTTTGGCACCCTATTATATTGAAGAATTGCTTAATAATAAAATCCTCCCTTGCGGCACCGGTTCTCCCACATTAGGTTTTTCTGGGGACTATTGTCCAAAATATCTGTGTCAATGCGTTGATGCGTTTGTTTCTGTATTACGGTATGATATCTACAACAGAATTTATTTTAATGTTTATTGAAAGAATTTCACAAATAACTTATTGAAGAATAAGTAGGAAAAGTAAATCAAATGTTGCAGTGATAGAATTTTTCATACTAGGATTGATGATTAACCCCCCCATTTAATGGGAGGGAACAAAACTACGGTCAAAACCCTTCCTGCTTGCAACTCACCCAATAATCCATGCCCAATATGCATAAGGAAAAACAAGCATAAATGTTTGATTGCATAATGAAAAACATATCTTTAGGATTGGACATCCCACCTTCACACATATCCTGTCGACGGATGGGCGATGGGACATATGACTAATGGATGGAGCGGAGATCAAATGTCACTATGAATCGGCTACACTGATGGTTGTCAAGGGTTGTTGGTTGTCGACTGAAGAGATGTCAAGGAGAAAATTTCTCCTAGGGGGTCACCCACTTTTGGTGGGTAACAGAACCTAAGAGTGAAATCTAACAGACAAGGCATGGTCAACAACAATAGGCCTAGGTCACCATTATGCATAACATCAAATTCCCTACAAAGTTTTAACTTGCATTTTCATGGCTTACAATGTTGTTTCCAAAATGTAAATGTGCACATATTTACCTCTACTAGAATTGTTGGAAAATTAGAAAGGCAGAAAGATTTTCTTTATGTTGATAATTACTTGTGATATTCTTATGCTCTTATTAACTTTCTTATGTTCTTCTAACTTAGTTCATCAAGCAATTACAAATAACCATAACATGAAGATCAAAGACACCAGATGTATGCAGACAACCAGGGAAAAACCCCTATCTAGGAGAAAACCCAGTCAACAACTCTTCCTTTAATAGTTTCACGAGATGATCCAAGACTCCTTGACCTAGACACAAACATCCCCTAATCACTAAGTTAGCCCTTCCTTTCTTCTGCAGATGATAACCTTCTAACAACAACTTCAACCTAATACTTCGATCTTGCAGCGCTACAATTTCGATCTCCCCAACAACAGAACTTCGACCCAATAGCAGAACATCAATCCAGCAGCAGAACTTTGACTTCTCCAGCAACGATTATTCGATCCCAGTAGTAACCCAGTAACTTCATATGAATGAGAGAGAGATAGCCCAAAACTTCAACATTTATCCTTCTTCTGTAATTCTCCTTCTTCTCTTCGAATTTCGTACTTTTCTGCTTCTACTATTGTATATTGAACTTATGAGTGTGTTCCTTCAAATGAATCGAACTTCCCTTATTAATAGCCTCTTTTTAAGTTCAAATTACGTTGATGTAGGCTGACTTGATCAAATAAGAGTCCACTTGGTATGGAGGTTACAAATGAATTATTTTACTCAATAATAATTCTTTTTACATGATTCAAAAGCCCAAAAAGGGTCTCATTAAATGGGCAATGACTCTAATGACTTATTATAAAACCTAGAAGTCCTCAATGGGGACTTTGACCTAAAACATGATGACCCAAGCATGAAACCCTTGCTTTCATAATAATAATAATAATAATATCCTTTTCTTTATTTTGATAAATACATTTCATTATGACTCAAACACAGTTATGAAGACCAATCCTAGTTACATTCTTCAACACTCCCTCTTAACTAGGGAGGGATACTTATATATACAAGTACATGGAAGATCTCAAAACACATAAACCATGAAGCGTTTAGGCACTCACAGTGCCACGAACTAGACTCTTGACCAGGGCAATCTATCCGGGTGGGACTAAGATGGACTAAAACTTTCAACCTGTCTAGGTACCATCAAGCTTACTTGCTAACCATCAACCCAGGGAACTAAGTGCATAATGCAAGGTTAGAGCTCTATGACCAAGGCCACCCTCCCTACTTTGGGAACTAGACATCATCACACAGGCCGGCCAGATTTCCTCCTAGGCAATGTGTATTACACACAAAGCCTCAACACATCAAATCTCTCCCGATCAAACAAATCGGTAACATCAAACATGCTTCCAAAAACTTCGAGAAATTTATCTGAACAAACACAACCCCAATCAATAACAAACCTTCAAATACATAAGTAAACACAAACCTTTGGGGACTTTAATCATCCTGATGCTGCTTCACAATTTATCACATCAAGACTTAGAGGTTTTCCAAACAAATCTTGACAGAAGATTTCTTTACCGTACAATTTCCTTTCCTACTTCACAAGCAACAATATATTCTACAACTGAATCCTACTTTTCTTCTTTCAGCAACACCTTAATATGCATTCTCCAATTTCTTCTTTAAGGTATCCATCATGACTATAATATGCTCTCCCTCTCAACTTGGGAGATATACCCTTTCTTTTATCCAGGCTCCCTCTTAACTTAGGGAAATCAACTTCTTTTCCATAGCATCAGAGAATCCTTCATGGCTTCATCCAAAGTCGTCTTGATCATCATCATTCATATAACTTCCTTCATCATGCTTATCAATCAAATCAATTTTACTTACGAATATCTTCACCATCTTGAAGATTTTGTACCTGTACAACTTAAACCGCAAGTACAACCAAATACATGTATAGAAGCATGAATTTAACTATATCAAAATGACGGAAGCATTAGACTTTATATATCAAATACCTAAACTTACTTAGGTTCATAATCAACAAGAGACACATACTTTTAAACTTCAACTTCTTGCTCAGGTTTTGTTACAAACCCTAGATGTTGATTTGGAGTAACATCGGATGTGCTCTAACCATGAAAATTGGTGGAGAGGCTAAAGCACATGAGATCTCCAAGACCCAAAAATGGTTTGGGGAAATTCCACCAGGTTAGAGAGATATTAAAATAATTAATATTTTTAATGGTGTTCCTGAGTCTAAACTTAGGAAAATTAAAGTATTAACGGGTATTAATATAAAACTAGGTGAGAATGTTCTAAAAGACATGGATCAAGCCAAATCTAATTTGAGTTGTTGATTAGAGATTTAATCTCAGCCGTTGAAGACTCAACAAGAAAAGTATAAGAGGAGGCTTGAGGGTCAGTTGGAGATACCCCAGAGTGATCAGTCATTCGATTTTCTAAAGCGGGGTTTACTAAGAGAAGTCGAATCAGTGATCAATTTGCAGCGAGGGGTAGTGAGTACTGGAAAAAGAGGTAGAGGTAGTGTCGAGAGACAAGCGCAGAGGCAGAGAGGCAGACACAGAAACCAGAGCAGGGCATGCATAGGCTAGCTGAGACAACGCAGAGGCCAGCGGGTCTGCGTCATCCACGCAGAGGGCAGCAAGAGTGACATGGAAGGCCGTAGAGGTTGCACAGTGCCTTAGAGGGCTAACACAGAGGGTTTTGAGGCTGACACAAAGGCCAGGAGGGCTGACGCAGTGCTTCAGTTGTGTTGGAGAGGGTTTCGTGGGGCAGATTTTTTGAATATCTGCCTCCGAATAGAGAGGTATTATTGCCGGTTATTTTTCTCTTTCGGGTGAGCCAGTTTGGCACCTAGTTGTACTCAAGGATATATTGCATAATAAATAACCCTCATAATTGTTGCACCGATTTTCCCAAGTTGGGTTTTAATTGTTTGCTATTTCTTTCAACTGTTGATCTGTAGATGGTTGAGACTGTATTGTGTTTATTTTGATGTTTATATGTTTAAATAACTTGTTCGTAATTAACAAGTAGGAGAAATAAACCAGAAGAATACAGATAAAATTTCTAACGGTTAGACTTAGAAATTTCAACACTAGATCACATCAGTAACACAATCAAGATATCAGTCTCATTATATCTAGGGCATCAATATTTATTTTAGAGATACACAAGTACAATTCTACAATGCATCTAACAATTTTTAGAATCTATAAGTTAGAAATCTACTAGGATTTAATGTAAATCCTAGATTCCATACTAAGCCTTAGATGTGAACGATCAAAACCAATCATTGCACAGTCTAATGATTCAACAATATGATCAACTACTACTAGGGTTTGTTGTAAACCCTAGATTCATCATCAAAGCTAAACATCATATCCTAGAATGTCAAACTTCGACTAGGGCATAGTTACAAACCCTGGAACTCATCAACAATTAGGTTAGCACATATACATATCTAGGATAATCATGCACAAGCATATCATAACATATATTAGATAAACCAAAGACACAAATATCAATACATTTAAAGTCAGACATATAACAATATTGATTAGGCTAGTGTTTGATCAGACAGACAAGCATACACCTAGGGTTTCATTCCTAGGAGCTTACTCTAGATATTATAAGGGATTTGCTCATAAAACTTGATTTACCAAAGCCTCAAGGTCTAGGAATACATTACCATCCAACCCTAAAAGACTAGGGTTTCCATAACAATACTAAAACTCCAAACATGACGTTACCATCAAAACCCCAAACATCAACCCTAAGTAGATTAGGGTTTTTCACATTAGCATTGACATACCCTTAGGTTAGGGTTTTCTAGAGAACCTTTTAAGGTTCCACAAACATGACGATTTTAATGAGGGTAGATTCAATCTAATGATTAATCACCCAAATAAGAATCTCTATGATTCAAAGGTCCTACACATAACACTTGTTAGTAATGTAAAGCAAATTTATTAGAATGAATGAATATACCTTTATCATTAAGAGAACAAAGCATATGGTTCTAAGACATACCTTTGAGTTGTTTTCTAGACAAACCTTATAGGACATCAATTCCAGTAGAACTTCTATCATGCTTTGTCTTGTGAGGTCTTCTCCATAAACCTTGAGCATATCAGCAAGCTTTTCCTAAACAAGTTAGCGTCTAATATAAACACATTTAGATAAGAACAGGAAAACCAAGTATAAATGATAACACAAGAAGTAAGATACTTATCTTTGGAAAAATGGTGAGGACTCCCTCTTAATCCAATCTCGAGGGATACCTATAACTTTAACAGAACAATTCAAAAATGTTTTTCCAAAGCATGTTAAACCTATAAGTACTAAAAATCAAAGTACAAAGAAAAACAATTCAAAAAATTAGAGTAGTGGGACTTATTAGAAGTCCTTTATTTTCGATTCCTCGGTCATGTTCTTCTTTGGAGATCCTTCTTCAACAACATTTGCTTAATCCCTATTTCTCTTTTTATTGCTAGGATTGTCAGGACAATCATTTCTATAGTGACCCATCTTGTGACAATTGTAGCATTCTATCTTGGATAGGTCTACCTTCCTTCTAGACCCTTTAGACTTCTTGAAGGTTCTTTTGTTCTTGTGATGAGTGAAATAGGAATTTGAAATTTTCTCTTCTTCATTCTCTTTGTTGCTTAGTAATCAAATTTTGACTTCTTCCTGACTATATGCATTCCATTTCCTTCCAACTATTGATGCCTGGTGAAAAGGCACTCCAAGATGTTGGTAATCCTAGAAGTACGATGATTACAAGCTCTTTTTCAATTACTATCTCATTTATTACCTTGATTTCATCTCTGATTATAGCTATCCTTACAAAGAAGGATGCCATAGTGTCCTCCTTTATCATCTTCATATTTCTTAGTTCATTCTTAAGACTTGCAATTTGACCAAGATTCTTGGTTGTGAATAATTTGGATAAGACCTCATACATCTCTTGAGCGGAATCTATGTTGGATATATATGGGATGAGGTTGTCCTTTATCCCATTCACCATTAGGGTCATGGCCAATATATCTGTTTGTCTAAACTTTTCCTTTTCTGCATCACTTGATTCATTTGTAGGCTTCTTTACTTTTCCTTTGACTAGATCCAAGACTTTATTCTTCTCGGGGATGAGATCTATCTTCTTTTTCCATGCCATGTAATTGGATGCTCCTTCTAATTGGTTTTCTCCCTTCATTGAGTTAGAAATTGTGCTTGAAGATAGTAGGCTTGATTTCTGAGATGATCATTTTTCCCATATTCAAACTTCTTAAAAAAATCCTTATTCTCCTTTCACTAGATCTTCAAGCTGCTTTTTTCCTTCTTCACCTTAGCTCTGATACCATGTTGGAAAATCAGAAAGGCAAAAACATTTTCTTTATGTTGATAATTACTTGTGATATTCTTATGCTCTTCTTTTAACTTAGTTCATCAAGCAATAACCAATAACCATAACACGAAGATCAAAGACACCAAATGTAGATAGACAGCTAGGGCAAAACCCCTATCTAGGGAAAACCTGTTGAACAAAGTGTAACTAGGTTCGATCTTCATAATGACATGATCTTTGTATTTGATGTAATAAAAGAGAATAAATTATTTTTGTAATCTTGCTGCATGGGTTTCATGAGCAAGAAGTGTCTCTTGATAAAAGACTTCTTCTTGATGTCTTTAGGATTTATTTCTATGTCAAAGAGTCATGTCTCTTCATGTAAATGTAAACAGTCCACAAGGCTGTGAAGAATCCCTCTAAAGACCAAGCACAATCCTTCAAGAAGTTTGCAAGCGAAAGCAATGAAGATGTCTTCGTGTTGGCTCCAGAATATGAACAAATATAAGTCTTGTTGGCTCAAGGAACAAACACATCCATTCACCTTCATGTCGGCTCAAATTATGAATGAAATAAATTAATATAACTCATGTCGGCTTGATAAAAAGACTCGTCAGTTAATGAATGAATGTCGACTCATATATAGTGCACAAACCACTATAAATACCCTATTGAGGTATCCGCAAATGGCAGAGACAGAACTCGTAATTACCTCTGAAATTTCGCATAGGAGAGGAGCCATAGATGAGTGGGTTAAGGGGTCGTAGATCAGTAGGGTTAAGGAGCCACAGTAAAGGTGGATCATATCTCAGAGATCCGCAAGAGAGACAAAGAACTTCACATTATTCTCCTCTCTGAAATTTCGGGTAAAGAAGCCGCAGATAAGAAGGTACAGACCTCGCCTTAAATCTCGATCTGTATGAGGAGCAAGACAAATTTGATATAGGTGCAGTAGGATTCAAGAGATCAGATTTCTCTCTACTATTTCAGATGGTATAGATCTAGTCTTCCGACGACTCAAGGAGCAGCAGTCATGGTTACAATAACAGTAAAGGCTCTCACTCATACCTCTACAGTCTCGGTATGATCACCATAAGATAAGTCTCGGAAGATATCACTGTGAAGGGTTCATCTCTAGTCATCTCCGCATTCTGTAGCCTTCACATAATGATGGTGATATCTCTATAAATATAAGGAGACTTAACAATGACAAGAGTCATAGTTTCAACATAATGTGAAGAAGTGGTAAGAGTGACTGTCTCAGCATGATAAGAGGATCATTACAGTCTCGGAATTCACCCTCGACATGATCATAGTTAATGCAATGATGATCTTAGTTAGAGGGCAGTGATGGAGGTATGATGAAACAATTATCATGATGACTATCATAATGAAGCTCTCAGTGGATTGATGAAAACGAAGGGATCACATTAAAGATCTCAACAAATCTCGTTGACATGGTGAAGAAGCATCAGTGAAGATATCAGTGATGCAATAATGATGCAGCTAAGAAGATGATCTCAGAAATGAAGGGTTGGTGTCTTGGTCTTCGAGAGGCAGAGTGTGTCAAGGGTTATAGTTTTGGTATTCATCAATGGAATCTCTATAAGAAGAATTTACGCATGGGTTCTTCTCTCCAAAAAAGGAGGTTTTGGCCCCGGCAGAAGCTAAACATTTGTGTTCTTGTCTCTTTTGTCTTTTGATAGCAATTTGATGAAGTTAACATACACATGCTAATAATGAAGTAAACATCAAGCTAAGATAAAATTGTTTAACGACTTTACAAATTGTTATCATGTGCCGAAGAATCACCCTTATTATGAATACCCTAGATTCTTCAACAAAACCCAATCAACAATTCTTCCTTTAATAGTTTCACAAGATGATCCAAGACTCCTTGACCTAGACACAAACTCCCTCCAATCACCAAGTCAGCCCTTCCTTTCTGCAGATGATAACCTTCCAACGACAACTTCGACCTAGTACTTTGACCTTGCAGTGGTAGAATTTCGATCTCCCCAAAAACAAAACTTTGACCTAGCAACAAAATTTTGATCCAGCAACAAAACTTCGACTTCTCCAGCTGCAGATCCTCGATCCCAGTAGTGGCCCAGTAACTTTGTATGAATGAGAGAGAGAGATGGCCCAAAACTTTGACTTTTATCGTTCTTTTGGAATTCCTCTTCTCTTGGAATTTTGCACTTTTCTGCTTCTACTGCTTGTATATTGAACTTGTGAGTGTGTTCCTTCAATTGAATCGAACTACCCTTATTTATAGCCTCTTCTGGAGTTCAAATTATCCTAATGTAGGCCGACTTGATCAGGGAAGGGTTGACTTGGTGTGGAGGTGACAAATGACTTATTTTACTCAATAATAATTTCTTTTACATGATTCAAAAGATCAAGAAGGGTCTCATTAGATGGACAATGACTCTAATGACTTAATATAAGAACCTAGAAGTCCTCAATGAGGACTTTGACCTAAAACATGATGACCCAAGCATGAAACCCAGGCTTTAATAAGTCATAATAATAATAATAATAACAATAAATTATTTTCTTTCTTTTGATAAATACATTTCATTATGACTCAAATACAATTATGAAGACCGAACCTAGTTACATTCTTCAACAAGAATGAGGGGTAATGATACCTTTATAAAAGAGTGTATAGTTATACAATTGTGGAAATATTTCCTCGTCTAAGTATGGATGTTTTCTATTAGGGTTTCTACGTCCATTCATGCATAATGTTGCCTTTCTCTAAATCTGCAAATATCACCACTGATTAGTTTTTAGACAGAGTTTCCAATCTAACAAACAATCTGTTGACATTTATATGTTATAAACATAAGTAGCTCACTCCTAATCATGAGTTGGAATAATTGACTACAACTTTCAGATCTCATGACTTGGAAACTAAGACCCTTCTAATTTGCGTTAGCAGGCCTCCAATTTCTTCAAGATATGCTTCAATATAGAAAACAAATTTACCTTCAAGATCCAACAGTTGTAGAATGAATGCAATCGTAAGAAATTGCCTCAACATCTAGAAAGTTTCTCCACAATGAGATATTCATTCAAACTTCCCACCCCTTGGTTGCAGTGATGTAAGTGGATGACAATCTGGAATAAAATCTACTAGAAGCCTTTGGTGATAACTAGCTAATTAAATTAAGCTTTTAACTTTGGGGACAAATCCTGGGGTTGGCCACTCAATAATTGTTCATATCTTTAGCGGGTCAACTACAATTTCAGCTTCTAAAATTATATGACAGTTACGTTTCTGGTCCACATTAGCCAATTTAAAATATAACCACTCGAAAAAAAAATGCCAACCATGAGAATAAGGAATTTTGGGATCATATTAAAAGCATGTAAACAGATAAGTATACAACAATAATGAATAAGGATCCACATTTATTGAGGACAAATATACACAACTTACAATTAGAATTCTCATTGACAAGAGTATTGTTTAAAGAATGGGTAAGAACTTAATACTCCTGAATCAAGAAAAGGCCTATGAAATCAAAGATATTGTAACAAATCTCAAAAGTTAGAAAGGTTGACACAAAGACAAGAATACCTTCGCACAGATACTGGCAATCGACGACGATCCATCCACAGTTCCACATCACGTTGTCTCAACTGCATTTCTAATCTCCTAAATCAACAAACAAAGATATTGTATATATACATATGAGCATCCCAGAAAAATGGCAAATATTCCAAAGAATAAGAGAATGCAAATAATAAACACCAAAAATCCCAAAATTTGTTAGCCTGTATAGTTTCCACTATAATTAAACCACTCCTCAATTAAATGAAGTCAATTTCTTGCCACTATTATCATGCTATGGGAAATGCCATCATGATTTTGTCCTTCCATATTTTTTGTTATACAATAAGACTGAGACTTAAATAAGGTTCTCTTGATATGATTAATTGGGAATTAATCAAGAATTAAACTCGATGTAGATATGCTTACAAAGATAGTGGGATATTGGTCCATACAAGGTGTTGCCCAACATGCACATGTAGATATACATTCACATGTCAGATTTGTTTACAGTTTGATAGTAACTATGATTATGTCTAATGAATCCTAAGAACCATAGAGAGTATTGAGACGATTCAGACTCCAACTTATAGTGGTATAACCCTGGTTTGACTAATGAGGCATTGGATATAAACAAAAGAGGCCACATTAACCTTACAAGAAGCATCCTTGTTAGACACAAAATGGTTGTAGAAACTACATAGAACACTAGACACAAAATGGTTGCAGAAGCTACAGAGGACATTAAAAACAAAAAGGCTGTGGAAGCAACATAGGCCACTAGACAAGAATGGTGCCATGTCCCTTCTCAAATGAATTAGTCACGGGATGCAGCAGCACAATTGTGGCAACAATTTTGGTTTAGGAGGAGAACCCCACACACAAAAACTTAGGAACTATAGGCAGTTCAAATTATTTTTGGCAGCTAGTGGGATGTGGGGGCCACCACATGCATAATTCGAATTTGGCCAAGGAGGATGTTGGAGGGAATTCGAGTTAGTGGAAGGAGGGGCCCACAAGAGGCTAAGGGAGCCCAAGGTGATAAAAGAGGATGGAGCTCTCATTTTCCAGAATTCTGATTAATTGACAAACAAACTCACTTTTGTACGCTTTACTATTTAGCGAATCTATCGGTTGTTTAGCCACAAATCTCTCACACGAGAGATTCAACCTCTTCTTCAGGGGACCATCTGTGCCCACCCTAGGGAGGCTGTTAAACAGGAGTTTCCAGGGAGTCCAATACAGACACACACATAAGCCATCGCACAGGGAGGAACTGCGTATTCTAGGGCGGCCAGAGAACACGCAGGAGGGGTTGGAAAATTAGCAAGGGGGATTCACAGCTTGCTGGAAGAGCCGAGAATTGATCAGCAAAGGGATTCACAGCTTGCTGGGAGAGCCAAGGGTTGAGGAGGCAACATAGAAAAGGCCATTTTGCTAGAGTAGCAGCCAGCCAGACTAGCGCAGCAGTCAGTCGAAGTTCTGGACAGAGGGGCTGCACAGAGGCCACTGTAGCAGCAAACTCATGGCGCTGGGAGAGCAGTCATCCAGGCCAAGGGTCATCTGGGGAGCAAGGAGTTAGTCAACACAGGTGAACCCAGCATTCTAGGGGTATTTTTAGAGGGATTTGCAGGTTGTTCCCTGCAAGTCGAATTTGGTTGTAGCAGCTAGGGAGAGGCTCCAAGGAGGCCGAAAATCCAAAGTCAAAATCAAAGAAATTCCCTTCTGGGTTTTTTTGGGTTTTGTCCAAGGAGTCTAAGACTGGAAGGACAAAATTTTCTTGGCAGTTTTTGGGCATATTCTAGCAGGTCAGCAGTTTTGTTGGGACAATGCAGTGCAAGTGGTGCAGCAACTGAACGACCATCATCTCAGCTATTCCATCACCTGGGTTTAGTCCAGCATGTCTCTGAGACAAGCCCAAGTGCACCACTTCATTTATACTATACACATTGCTCTTAGATTTTATAATGTATGGCTCAACAGTTCCAGATTTACAGTGTTTCCATGGATGTGTAATGCCTATTTTTAATTTTATGCTATTACGCTGTTTATTTGTTTAAATATCACTCACATTCCTACCTAGGAACATCACAAATGGTTGTGGAAGCCACATAGGCCACTGCCATCGAGATGGAGGCAATTTCAGTAGGAAGCAAAATCTGTGGAGCATTAATAGGCATGGAATAGAACTGGCATGTATCAAATGAGAAGTTGCACTAAGCAGAAATAGACTATCATTACCCTCTCCACACTCCATTCTTTATTCATTTTTTCTGTTCACATACATTAGCATATATTGCACTGTTGTAGTGGATTTTGATTTACATAAGTGTACCAATCTACTTTACTAAGTAACAACCCTATTCTCTGAACAATTTTGGACTTCTTTTTACATTTTATGATTGAGATAGTGTACAAGCCTAATACGGAAGTGTAGGATCTAGTTTGGAAGGTGACGTCTCTCTCATTTTAGTGCCCTATTTTCATACGTTGTTGTGACAAACCCAACAACTTGTATAAAGTTTAAACAATAGCGTAGCTTGCACACAAGATGGTTACGATGGGAAAACAACGCTGAAGAATAGTTGCAACTTGCATGCAGTGATTGAGAGGTATCAAGCATAAATTTGCATTTGTTCACTGTCAAGTCCAATTATGAATGAAAAAGGAATAAATAATTAGTGGCTTTTCTATATTAAGTAGTGTTACTTGTGCAGTTAAGTTCTCAAGGTTAAGGGAGTTATATCAATGATTTCGTCCATCCATTGTATACCTAACCAATTGTTGTCGGTCAATATATAGACAAGTGAGGAAGCCAAGGTGCCTTGAGTTTTATCACACATATACAGAGCCCTTGTCGAATATTTGAAGAGATTGCCCTTTGTAGATAGATAAAGTGAGAATACGCATTGTTATGGTGACAATGAGCAATACCTCTTAGTTCCCCTAAGGTTGCAATCGTGTTTTAAGGCCTTACCACTTGAAGTGTAGTTTTGGAAGGATGTACCACCTAAACACTTTTTATGTGATAAAGTTGTAAGGGAAAGTAAAACCATGCATGTAATAAGGAAAGGGTATCTATTGTCTGTAATGACCCATTTTGAATTAAAGGGAGCATAGGAATATTAGTATGCATATGATAGTTACATATGCATTCATCGCATGTATTGAATTAGTATACAGACTAACTAATAAAAAAAAGTGTTCAAGTATAGGGTGATGAATTAAATTTTGAAGTGCTAAGTAAGTACCTAATCCACCAGAATATAATGATTATATTGGGGCACTTGATGTGCACACCATCATCATAATATATAACTAATACATACAGTGGGTTATGAAAAATAAAAGAGGGTTGAAATATATATATATATATATGTGTGTGTGTGTGTGTGTGTGTGTGTGTGTGTGTGTGTTCAAAAAGATAAATGATATAAACAATTTAATAATTAAAAAATTTTAATTATTAAATTGTTTACATCATTTATCCTTTTGAACATGTGTGTGTGTGTATATATATATATATATATATATAAACCCCCTTTATTTTGCATAACCCATTGTATGTATTAGTTATATATTATGAAGATGGTGTGCATATCAAGTGCCCCAATATAATCATTATATTCTGGTGGATTAGGTATTTACTTAGCACTTCAAAATTTAATTCATCACCCTATACTTGAACACCTTTTTTTTTATTAGTTAGCGTGTATACTAATGCAATACATGTGATGCATGCATATGTAGCTATCATATGTATGCCTCGTATGCAAGTTGATATACCTATGCTCCCTTTAATTCAAAATGGGTCATTACATACACCTCTCCTTCAAAGAAATTTGATCTGAAGTTAAGGTTTATATCATATATCAGTAATTATTTAGCGAGTAGTATAGCCTATGCTCCCTTTAATTCAAAATGGGTCATTACATACACCTCTCCTTCAAAGAAATTTGTTCTGAAGTTAAGGTTTATATCGTATATCAGTAATTATTTAGCGAGTAGTATAGTTACGTAATGGTTGTCTTATGATGGAATTTTCGCTTAAAGTGACGACATTTTAAATTTGTGTTTTAAATATTTATTGGTTTACAACTTAATAGTCACGCCTTGCCCCAGCAGAGCTTTAAAGCTATTATAGAATCACCATATCCTTCCTAATCTCTTCCGCTCCCATCCTATCCATCCTCTAGTGGAATATGCCATGGCGTCGACTATACTGACCTCAAAGTGACATAGTCGACTATATCGACCTAATTTCCCAGTAGGCATCCGATAGTGATCATCACACGTCTAGAGGAGCGTAACTCGCACAATCCTCCCATGACTCCAGGTTTTGGGGGATAAACGATGGGCAACACCTGCACCCCTCCTAGTAGGACCAGGGTCAACATCCTATCATAGAATCTCATTGAGCCTCAACTATTCTTGGATTTTTGTCATCATGTGGGTCGATCTCTCTGTCTTCCCAAGTAGTCGATCCAGGTCTATAACTGTCCCACTAGACCTTAACTTGGTCTACCAAGAAGTTCCTGAGTTGTCCAACCCTACGTTCCAGACTCCAGTATATGTAATGGTTCGACCGAAATGGTTCCCTCGTCCGATACCTCCAGTTTCTTCCATTGAAAGTTATGTCATGTGTCATCTATATAATGACTTAGTACAGATACATGAAAAACAATATGAACTTTATGCAGGGGGGTGGCAGTCCAAGACGATAGAGAACAGGTCCAACTTTTTCCAAAACTTTGAGTTGCCCAATGAACCGGGGTGATAACTTTGTTCCTTTTCCAAACCAAATGATGCTTTTATTTGGTTTGATGCTGATGAAAACCTGAACCCCTCCTTCATAATTCCTATTTGTCCTGTGATCATCAGCATAACTTTTTGCCTATCTTGTGTCTCCTTCAACTGTTCTCTAATTTGTTTTACTTGCTTTTCCATCTTGTGATGTCCCCTCTAATTATAATCAAACAACAGTACCACCACTTTTGCAATTTTCATTAGGTGAATACCAATTTTGGCCCACAATTAGGAGAATGGATAAATCAAAAGAAGATTTAATTTTTGGGTATAGAGAGGGACCCACTTTAGAGAAAAAGGGAAATCGTGGAGCTAGTGGAAGGTGGGGCCCACTCCATGAGGGAATACACAACCCTTGGAGACCTCGATTAGAGAGAGGAGGAGGGGAAAAGAAAATTCGCTGGGTGGATCCCACAAGGCAAGAGAAGGGGCATAAATTATAAGTGGGAGGTGGAGTACTCATTTTGGGACTTTTTTTCATTTGATATCTGAACCATTTTTTGCTCAAGTTATTTAGCCAGGTTATGTTACCACTCAAGCTAGAAGGGGATCCCTAAAGGGAAAATGTTAGACCAAGGGCAAGAAATGGAGACTTAACCTACTGTCACCTCAGCTAAGGCTCCCTTCTATATACGGACTTTCATTGATGGGAGGAGACCCAGTATATTATGGAGTCATCGATGAAGGATAAATCAATGAATGGATGTCGAGTGACCCAAATAATCCCCTTCCCAGAAGAGTTTGAAAGATGGAGCTTGCTTGTTTTCTACGCAAGGTACGATGTCTTCTAGGAAAAGGAAGGGAGGATTTGAGGGTTAGGTTTATGGGATATGCTTCTCGCACTGTCGTGGCCTTCCTTTTCAATGCTAGAAATTTAGCTTGGAACTGATGAAACTGCTACAGCCGGTCATCATCTAATACCACTATATCTCTTGGCACCTCGTCAATGCTGGACATTGTGAAAATTTGGAGACACAAATCCTTATTGCAGCAAACTATATTACTTCTCTTGCTTGTTAATTCATGCAAGTTATTTATTGTGTTACACTGTAAATATCGAAGTAAATATGACTGCAACCTTCACTAATTAAATTATATGCGGAAACAAGAACTGAGCATGAAGAAATAACACACACACAAGCGACACCGTTGTTTTTGGACAAATGTCCCTGGAAAAACCCAATGCAGGAAAACTAGTGTAGCATCTGAGGGTTTGTATTATTATGCAGTAGTTTCTTAAAACAATCTTTGGATGCCTTACTGGCTATCAGATACAAAGAACCTAACTATCAAAGAAATTAGTGAGAAATACCTCACACTATCACTGGAGATTCAATACTGGTCCAAGCTTTGGATGGCAAGCCCCATACGGCCTCTACGTCAGCCTACGCGGTTCAGCATCATAGTTACTAGGCTCTGCGTCACCCTTCTTGCTGGTCGATTTGCCTCTAGAACTTCGACTCTCTGCCCTTCCAGTTCCACACCCCGACTTTTGGCTCTAGAACTCGACTCTCCAGCAAATTCTGAATCTCCTCTCAAGCTCTGCGTTGCCTCATCGTGGTTCTGTGCTGCCCAACGTAGCTCTGTGCTGCCCCTTCTGGATCTCTCCCTACCTCCTCTGCAATGTATCCCTGGATCAAAAAACTCTCCAACCGGAAAACTATCCCTGCCCGTCACTGCAAGAAATCTCCTCGATGACTTCTCTGGCAACTACTGCACTTCTCTCTTGAGAAAATCGATCTTTGATCTCTCACTTGATGTATCTTCCAAATGCCCATTGAAGTCCTTCTTATAATCTTCTCATTGGGTAATCAACGACCCAAACTAAATTCTAATCAATGGCTCAGATCATATTGACTCAACCTCCGTCTTCTTCTAGAAGATTCACACCCAGTTTTATTAATACCCTTTAATTATTTTAATTTCCTAAGTTTAAATTTAGGAATCCATTAAAAATATTTAATTATTTTAATAAAACCGTCTCCAGGTGGAATTTCCCAAAACGATTTCTGGGTATTCTAGAATACATGTGGTCTTAGCCTCCCTGCAAATTTTGAGTCTTAGAGCACATCCGATGCTACCAGAAATAAAAACTCCCTCTTAGCGACGAATGTGCTCTAGTAATGCAACCCGCTGAAGCATCACCCTGGCTCTGTAACATCTCCTTCTGCACTGCTGATGTCTGACATCACTACTCGCCAACTACTACACAAATGTTGCATTTGTGCTACTACTAACTCTGAACGTTGCTTCTAACTGCATCTGCACTGCAACTCTATTGTTGTTGCAACATAAAAACATCCAAAATACTGAACCAAAGGTGTTCAGTGTGATGCATCTATATTGGAGTTCTGACTGTTGCTAGTCTCTGCGCTGACCCACTGAAGTCTATGCATTGCTCCTGTCTCTGCACTGTGCCAACTACACTGCTACCAACTCTGCGCTGCGTTGCTCAGTCTCTAGCGCTCTAACCACTGCAACTGTCACTCTGGCATTCCTTTGCACCAACTGACATTGGTCCATCTTGCTACTTCTGATATGGGCTCCCGTAGCAAGGTATTGATCCATGAGGTGGACTCCTCAATGGACCCTGCCCATCTGCACTTCTTTTGAACTACAGTACTAGATCACCCCACCTCTCCCTTAGAGGTATCTAGGCAATCATGGAAAACTCCTTCTCATTGATCTTTGCAGTTGCAACCTGTGGATCATGTTTCTCGTCCTTGCTCTTCTTGAGAGGACATTGCACGTACAAACCAAATTCACCACACCAGAAACATTTGATCTTAGAAACGTCCTTCTTCTTCCTTTGTTTCTCCTGCTGCCCCTTTGATCGAAGCACTGCATTCTCCTCCTCCTCCTTAGGCTTTATCACACAACTGTTGTTGCCATCAAGTTTGCACTTGACTAAGTCTCGCCTCATCTCTTCCTGTTGAAGAGCGGCCCGCATCCCTTCCCAATCCGACATCTTTTCTCTTCCCAGGATACTCTGGACAAATACTTTCCATTCTTCTAACACTGAATTCAGGGCTAACCTCACCATCTCTGTAGGTTGAGGCACTGATCCTATAGCTGCCAACTATCTCGAACTTCTTGAAGCTTCGATAGGAACGAACCAATGCGTTCCACCTTTTGCACCCTCGCGGATCTCATTTTCTCCTCCAAGTACATATTCCGCTGCTCGGAAGATCCTTGATACAACGTAGCCAAGGCATCCCACATCTCTTTGGTCGTCTCTTTGCCAACAATGTGACATACAACGTGATCCCTCACTCCGTCGATGATGAACCGCTTGGCCTTCGCCATCTCAGCGTTGTACTCCTTGAGCGGATCTGCATCGGCAAGTTCAACTACCACACTATCGACAAAGGTTTTGAGATCATGCTCGTCTAGAAGGCAGGAGATCCTAGCCTTCTAGATCACATAGCTAGATGCTCCGTCCAATCAATCTTGATCTCTCAACCCATTAGTTGCCATCTCTACCAACAAAAAGTCGAGTTGCTCCCTCTATCCTCTGAGCAGCTACTAGGCTGGCCTAGCCTACGCATTCCCTATTGGAGTTAGTAGATCTGCTCCTATCTACTATTGCTCAGCAACTGAGAAATAGAATTCATTGGCTCGAAATTCACTAAGGAAGAAATTCCCTCAAAAAGTGTCTTCTTCCTTCTTTTGTCGCGTTTTTTCTCCCCAACAACTGTTGTAGAAAATTGCGTCGCACCTGAAGACTGCTCTGCGCTAAATCTGCTGCTGTGTTGCTCCCTCTGCCACTAACAAATCATGAACTAGATATCTTACATCTCCGTCAACTCAATCAGAGAGAGATTTTCCTCAAGAATCTTGCCCTCCTAGCCTGGACTACGCAATCCCTCTAGGGATTCAATCTGCTGCCTACGTAGCACTTCGATCTCCCTCCTTTTCTTCAACGTTGGGCTCCTTTGGTCTGCTCTCTTGCTTTGACCTCGATTTTTGTGCCAGGTAGTACGGCCTTCAAAAATCGAACCTTCCACAAGTTTTCAGCTTGATTGGACCAAGCGTTGACCAAAGTCAACGCTGGTCAAACTTCTGCGAAACCCTAGCAGCAGAAAATCGTACTACAGCTCAGCCGTACGGTCTGTCCTCTTCGTCCTTCCCACATGTGGCTGAAATTCGTCCTCCAGGTAGCTCATACTCTTTAGGATGAGAGAGGAAGATGTGAGTTGTTTTTGTGATGAAATTCTCTCCAACTTTTCCTGTATTTATATCCATCAATGAGGGTGTGTGACACATCTGTTGGGCATGTGAGCCTACATGACAAAACTCGCTGACCTTGCACATATAATTTATTAAGAATAATAAATTCAAAATATAAGTTCTGCTCATCGGATTAAGACTATTTTTATATGGATTTTACACCTCTCACAAAGAGGAATCCAACAAAAATATTAGCCTCTTAATCTGAGCATCAGAACACGGAGTTTGGACCTAGTTATCCAAATTTAACAGAAGTCGAGGAGCGTCATGGCACTTCACGAGGTAAGAGACCAGGATAGACTAGACGGAGCATTGAACTTCGCAGTCTGGAAGGCCGGAATCTTATCACTGCTTGACACGAATCGTGTCAAGAACTTCGCCTTGAAGACAATAGCTATCCCAGTCGATCCAAATGATAATGACAAGTCCAAAGAGGCGATGGCGAGGGCCAAGTGCATTATCCTTGACAGGGTCAAGGATAATGTGGTACCACATATAGCCGAGAAGGAAACGGAAATTGAGATGTGCGAGGCTCTCAAGAACCTGTACCATCATACTTCTGTGCAGAGAAGAATGCTGCTCGAGAACCAGATGAGGTCGTATCAAATGAAGAAGGGTGAATCGATTGACTCCTTCCTTGAAGGACTGAATGAGATCCGAGATCAGTTGACCGCTATAGGAGCGACACCGGATCAGGAGCTTATGGTAAGGATAGCCCTGAATGTTGTCTCAAAAGACTGGGAAGTGTTTGTCCAGAGCATCCTGGGCAGAGGGACTCTCCTACCTTAAGACGAGATGTGGGCAGCTCTTCGCCAGGAAGAGATTAGGCGGCAGCCAAAGACAAGTAACAGCAACAAAGGGATCAAGGTCAAGTAGGAGGACGAGGATGTGACCCTAGCATCTGAGAGAAAGTAGGAGAAGCGAAAGAAGAAAGATCTCTCCAAGATCAAGTGCTTCCACTATGGGGAAATGGGTCATTATGCGACCCAGTGCCCAAGGAAAAAGAGTAACGGAGAGTCTTCCGAGACTAAGGCAGCGCCAACACAAGCAGAGAAGGAAGTTTTGACAGACGATGATTGTGCCATGAGCGGACACGCACTACTTGAGAAGAAGTGGGGAGGCATCGAGCTGTAGTCAGGTGGACTACAGGGGATGAGGGGCAGGATCCTTGAGGTACCCAGCCTCTTGGATTAGGCCTTGCTACGGGAGCCCCGACGAGGAGTAGCAAGACTGGCGGAGTGGGTAGAGACGGATGCCAATGAAGCAGCAAAGAGAGCTACAGTGCAGGAGTCCCAAGACAACGCAGAGCTAGTAGGCTACAGCAGTGCGAGAGGCATAGGAGTGTTGCACCAGTGCAGGAGGGCATAAAGAGGTGTACAACGGTGCGAGATGCAGGTAGTTGTTGCAGCAGCGTAGAGGTCAGAGACAGGGAGCACTTGTCAGCGGCAGAGGGAGCTTCAGCATTAGTGGGTGTTTCTAGCCCAACAGGAAGGTCAATTGGGAGATCAATTACTTACTTCTCAGTAACTGAGTTGCAGTGCAGCAGTGGGCAGCACGATCCAACATGATGAGACGAGGTGCAGTGCAGATGCAATGCGGGAGGAAGGACCAACAACAGCACGGATGCAGAGGGAGCTGTCATACAAATGTAGCAGTGGCAATGGCAGAACCATGGGCAGCAGTACAGGAGGCAACAATGCAGAGGATGTTGGGCAGGAAGGCCTAGCATCAGCACAGGTACTGATGCTGGATGATCACAATAATACTCAGTGAGGAGTATTGCTAGAGCACAGGGAGTGTTGATTTGGAGTAGCATCGGATGTGCTCTAGCCACGAAATTTGGTGGAGAGGTTGGGGCACATGAGATCTCCAATACTCATAAAGGTTTGGGCAGATTCTAAACAGATCAGGAGATATTAAAATAATTAATATTTTAAATGGAGTCCCTAAGTCTAAACATTGGGAAAATAAAATATTAATGTGTATTAATATGAATCTGTGTTAGAATGGTCCAAAAGACATGGATCAAGCCAGATCTAATCTTAGCTGTTGATTAGGGACTTAATCTTGGCTGTTGAGATGTCAACAGGAAAAGTATAAGAGGAGGCTTGAGGGTCAGTTGGAGAATACACCAGATGATCAATCATTTTATTCTCTAGAGCGGGGTTTGCTAAGAGAGATAGAATCAATGATCGGGAGAGCAAGTGAGGGGCATTGAGTACAGAGAAACAAAGAAGGCAGAGATTGTACAGGGAGAGCAGCGCAGCAACCAAGGAAGGTGACGCAGAGCCAGCAAGGGCTCACGCAGGGCCACACAGAGGCAGCCAAGTGTTGCGCAGAGCACTAAAGGGGCTAGCGTAGCTGACACAGAGGCTCCCGGAGCTGACGCAAGGCCTCCCAGGGCTGATGTAGGCCTAGAAAGGCTGACGCAGGGCCAGCATGGGAAAGAGACGGGTTGATGCAGTCCAAATTGGGCAGATGCTGAGGTTGCAAGAGAAGTTTCGTGCTTAGGAACTGCCGAAAGGATTTTCCGCGCTTTCAGCCAGGAGATTTCTCTCAAACTGAGGTATAGCTGCTAAGTAAATTCTCTATTGGGTAAGCCAATTTCGGCACCCATTGTACTCTGATATTGCCTAATAAGAAAACCCTCATATCACTGCATCGGTTTTCCCACATTGGGTTTTTTCCGGGGAAATTGGTCCAAAAATAATGGTGTTATGTGGTGTGTTTGTTCTTGTTTCTTTTAGTTGTTGATCCGTAATGTGTTGAGCATGCACTGGTATTTATTTTCAGTATTTACTTTGTAAATAACTTGTTAAAGAAAAATAACAAGTAGGTAGAAATAAATCAGAAAAAGTGCATGAAGAGTTTCTAACTAAGAAAAATTAGAAACTTCAACATGGTATCAGAGCTAAGTTGCAGGAAACGCAGGGGGAGGGGTCGATTCCATACGGAAACGAAACGGAAACGCGTTTCCGCGTACCGTACGGCGTGGAAACGCGTTTCCGTCCGTACGGGCGCGTTTCCCGAAATGGAAATGCGCCCGTACAGACGAAACGCGTTTCCACACCGTACGGGCCCCGTTTCCCACAAAATAACACTTGTTTTTTAAATTTTTTTTTTTCTAATTAAATTTTAATTTTTTTTAGGATTTCTAATCACTTCTCGAAACCATTTCTAAAGTTATAAATGTATCATAATTCATTAATGCTTTATGATTGCACATATATATTATTTAATAATTTTTAAATGTTTTTAATTATATTATATATATATATATATATATATATATATATATTCGCGTTTCCCCGTTTCCAAAATTTGGGGAGGTCGCGTTTCGTTTCGCTTCCCTGTTTCCCCGTTTCGTGCAACTTAGTATCAGAGTGTGATTGCAGATCACAAGAGGACTAAAAGACATCAGCCAAGCAAAGCAATAGTAGCAGAAAACAGATGTCTTGAGGTGACAGAAGCTGTTTCTAGTAGCGCAGAAGCCAAGAAGTGTGATGCAGAGCCATGCAGAATAAGTTGGGAGCTGTGCAAAGCCTCAAAGAGACCAGCGTTGCTGACAAGTAGGTAGGAATAAATCAGAAAAAGTGCATGAAGGGTTTCTAACTAAGAAAAATTAGAAACTTCAGCATCTAATGCCCAAGTTTTGTGATAAATTCTGAAAAATTTGGGTGAGCAAATGACACCAAGAAAGACCAACTCGACCTCTCCCAAATATGGCACAATTAATTTGGTATATTTCGGTCTCAACCAATGTTGCACGAAGCGCCCCCCCCCCCCCCCCCGGTTCCAAGCCCCGAAGCGCCATCCCGTGCAGAAGCACCTAGGAAGCTTGGCCGGAAGCGCGCTTCCGAACTTTTTGCCGCTTCCTGGAAATTCGAAAGTGTGGTACGGAAGCACCGCTTCTAGGCCTCCGAAGCACGATTCGTACGGCGCTTTGGGCGTCGAAAGTGTGGCGCTTCGGAGGAGGAAGCATACGCTTCCGGAAAAGGCCGCGCGCAAGGCAAAAAATCTTTTTTTTTTTAATTTATGTTAACTTAGCATAAAGGGTTTGGGTTAGGGTGAGGTTAGAGTGAGGTTAAGGTGAGGAATGAAGAGAATAAAGCCCCCATTCGTTCCTCATTTTCTCACTTTGATTTTATGAGAGTTGGAGAAGAGAAGAGAGGAGAGGAGAAGAGAAGAGAGGAAAGGAGAGGAGAAGAGAGGAGAGCTTGGAGGAGTGAAGGAGGAGGAGCTAGGAAAAGGAGGAGGAGCTTGGAGCAAGAGCTTGGAGGACTTCATCTACAAGAGCTAAAGAGGTAAGTTCAAAGCCCAAACTCCCTTGTTTTTTTGAAAAAAAAATTGTATTTTTCTCCTCCCTCTCCTACTCTTTCCCATTGTTTCTACTTTCTCCTTTACTTACAGGTTGTCCACCACCTATATCCATATTCCAAGATGGTGTTCTTTTGGCTTCTATGTATCATTCCACTCTTGGTTTTAATGATGGCAAAGGGGAATAGGAATAGAAGGGAAGAAACACAAGAGGATAGTGGTCCCAATATGAGCGACCCAATGTATGATGAGGAGGAAGGGGATGAACCTGAAGGGGACACTGAAACACAAGATGGGAAAGCTACATTAACACCCTTGTGAAACTATGTGACCAAACTTGATGGGGGAAAGGGTGGTGGATCTTACAGATTTGTGTGCCCTCATGGTTGTCATGGAGGAAAACCATATTGTGGTTCATATACCCGTGTAAGGAGGCATCTTTGTGAGGTGTTGGACAGTGATGAAAAAAAGGGTCCTGTGGGGGTACAAATTTGCCCAAACATTTCAACTGAAGAAAGAAGAAAATACATCGAAATAGAGGAGGCTGCACAACAAAAAAACAAGAAACAAAAAACTCATTCTGAATCAAGTGCAACCTCTAAATTTGATAGTTGCTCATCTCCTCATGGTACTTCTGCAAGCTCTAGAGGTAGAACAACAATAGGGTATTTCCTTAATGTTGCTAGGAGGGATAATGTGTATGGAAAGATAGTCCGTTTTCTTTGTGCTTGCGGTGTACCATTCAATGTGCTTTGGTCTCCCTACTGGCATGAAATGGTAAAGGCCATCAATGAAGCCCCAAAAGGATACAAGGCCCCCAACTATGAGAAAGCTAGAACAGTGTTATTAGAAAGAGAAAAAGCTAAGGTTCAAAGAGCTTTGCCACGTTTTACAAATGAGTGGGTAGATTCTGGGGTATCCATTGTATGAGATGGGTGGACAAATATTAGAAACCAACATTTGATAAATGTTCTTGGTGTTTCTTCTAATGGTGCAATATTTATTACATGTCATGACTCCTCCTCCATCACTGCATCTACACAAAACATTGTAGATCTCCTATTGAAATCAATCAAAGATGTTGGTCCGAATAATGTGGTTCAAGTGATCACAGATAATGCAGCAAATTGTAAGGCAGCAGGAAAAATTATTGAGCATACTTATCCACACATCTTTTGGTCTGAGTGCCTGGTTCACACATTGAACCTTTTGATGCATGATATTGTGAAGCACAAAGAATGTGGGTGGATTAATGAGCTTTACAGGAGAGGGAAGCAACTCATTAAATTCATCACAAGGAATACAAGGGTAAACTACTTCTATGGCACTTACTCCAAGTTGCAGTTGCTTAAAATTGCAAAGACAAGATTTGCTAGTTATTACCTCACCTTTATGCGGCTAGTGAAGGTGAGACAAGCTTTAACTAATCTGGTGTGTGCTGAATCATGGGATGAAATTAACACTGACATAGATGGTGCTAATGCAGTCAAGGACACTGTTCTTGACAGTTACTTTTGAGCACGGATTAAATATGTTTTGCAATTCACCAAACCAATTTATTACATGATCAAGTTTGCAGATTCAGATCGACCAGTAATTGGGGAGGTGTATGAGCAAATGGATAGCATGTTGGGGCAGATTAAAGACATTGTTGAGCCTAGAGATACCACCTTGTACAATTATATTCGTGCAGAGGTGGAAAACCGATGGGAAATGTTAAATGTTCCATTGCATGCATTAGCATATGTTTTGACACCTAAATACTATCATCCATCATAGCTTTCAACACCAGCACCTGGGGTTGGAAGCAGGAGAAAACCACACCAAGATCAAGAGGTTCACAGAAAATATATGGCTGCATTGAGTAAATTAATCCCTGATGAGGAGGAGGCTGCATTGGTATGGAGACAGGTGAGCAACTATACGCTTAACACTGGTCCATTTGGGAGCATGCATGCAATTAAATATCGAGAGACTTTTTCTTCTCGAGTGGTGGAACATGCATGGAGGGGGTACTCCACTTCTACAGGCTTTAGCATTGTGAGTGCTATCATAGGTGGTAAACACTTCTTCCGCAGAGAGGTGTTGGAGCTCTTATTCTTTCATCCACAGTGTTAAAAGGAACAGGTTGAGTTTAGACCGGGCAGAGAGCTTGGTTTCTGTTCATTACAACTTGCGATTGTTGTCCCATTACTGTGAAGATGCAAAGTCTAATAAAGACCTGTTGGTTTGGGACAAGAATCCAGAGGAGCCCAATTTGGAGGATGGAGTGTTGCAATTAAAGCAATTAGAGGATGCTCTTATCCAGGTATGTCCATTGTGGTATGAATTTTCCAATTTTTCCTTATAAAGCATTTCTCTAATTCATGTTTTTAATTTTTTTGTTAACTAGTGTTTTTTTTTGCATGAATTTTTTGAGCGATTCCAGGATGATAATGATCATGTTAATATGCCACCCCCACCTCCATCTAGTGCCTTGGTTCCTAGGTTCCATGGTTCAACACCAACAGCAAGGGGTTTTTCTTCATCAGTTTCAGTGCCACAACTTCCACAGGCACCATCTTCTTCATTGCCACCACATGGAGGCCCGCCGCCATGTTCTCTTTGTGGTGGAAGGAGGAGAGATTAGTAGATATATTCACAATCTACTACTTTTTGTCATAGATTACTCATTAGACTTATAGGCTTGCGAATTTGAATTTTGAACCTTTTTTGTCTTGGCAGTGACCAAGTGACATTTTTGTAAACATTATTATTTGAATTTTGGACATGACAAATGTTGACAGTTGCTCACTTGCTAGATAAATCATAATATGCTCTATGTTTTATGTTTTATAATATGCTTAAATGTTTTATGTTTTATAATATGCTTAAAAATTTGATGTATGTTTGTAATAGCTAGAATATAGATGATATTGTTGTACTTGTACATACTAGTAACTACAATGGAATCATGGATGCCATATCTATCTTGATTTATGCAAAAATATGCATGTTTTCATGTCTTCTACAATTAATTTGGTATTTGGGATGTTTGTTTCAAGTATAAATGCAAAAAAAAAAAAAAAATAATATATATATATATATATAGCAGACGCTTCCATGGACGCTTCGCTTCCTAGATTTTTGGAAAATGACGCTTCCGCGTCCCCGCTTCGTGCAACATTGGTCTCAACCCCCTGGAAACACACTTTGTCCTCTCCTACTTAAATGGTCCTTTGAGATCTGAAGTAATAAACAACTTGAACTTCCTTCTTTTGATGACTATGACCCTTTCTTAAAGGCTTGGAGATTCGACCCTCTTGAGCTTGAATGCACACAAATTTGGCCCATTTTCCTTGGCACCATGAAATATGAAAAATGCGCCAATAGTTTGGCCTCTTTCCTTGGCTTCATGAAATCTGGAAATACACAAGCAATTTCACCTTCGATCTGAGAAGGAATAAGAAATAATTGACTCAACCCTTGTGGATTTGGCCTGGGAAATTTGGCTCAACTGCTAGAGGAGAAATTCGTCTTCTTGATGTAACTTTACCCCTGAATTTCTTCCTTGTATAAAAGTTAAATTCTTCGACCCTTACAACATTGATTAACAAATAAACTTGACAATTGAATTCCCAACTAAGATGGCAAGAGAGTCCACCAAAATTTATTAATGACTAGCTAGGGTGGCAATGAGAACCACCAAAACTAGGGTGAGGATTTCGCTTCAAATCCTCGATCGGAAACTCGCTTGAGCTTCTCTTCAATAACAATGAGAAATGATTAGCTAAAATGATTAGCAAAAATGAGTCCATCCTCCATTCATAACATTTCATTGAGTCTTCTCCAAACTTGTTGATTACCTTCTAATTTTATTTTATTGGTGGGGGTCACTTTCCACTAAGTGACCTTTGCCACCTTTTCTAATAAAATAATATTTGCCACCCTTTCCTAATAAAATAATATTTGCCGCCAAAATAATATTTGCCTCCCATTTTCTAATAAAATAATAGTTCCCCCTTTTTATTAATATCATCAAAATTGAGCAACTTCTTAGTAACTTCTACACTCACAAAATCAGGGACATCACAAAATTAATGAACTCCCCACCCTCTCGAGGCAAGCAATGCAGCAGCTAATGAATAAGCCTTTCGTTAGCACAACTCTTGTAATTTGGCACATGAACACATTAATTACGTCATTTCCAAGCAAGCCACTAAATTGGCAAGTAAGATTTACAATGATAGGTCATGTAATTCTATAAACATTGTGGATGACTTACCAAATATGATCAACAATGTTGCAAATGATCAAGAAAAGGAAAAGTGCCTGTTACCCACCACTTGTGGGTAGCATCCATAAGAGAAATTTCCTCTCCTAGATGGTCCTCAATCGGCAGCCAGAAGCCCCTTGCAACTCCCAGATAGCTTGAAGTGCCACTTTCTCCGATGCCTGAGCCAGGCATGTGGTCCCTCTTCCATTTGTTATGAATGCATGTTTGAAGGTGGGCCTCCCAACCCCAAAGGTATGGCTTTTCATTGGTATAGTTGAGAAATTTTCCTTACTTGTCATTGGCACTTTTGGGCATGAATTAGTGGGGAGACTCACTGAAAAGAGTGGGTTAGGCTTGTATTCTTGTCTCCACTACTCGATTTCGTGGTTACCCTTGTATCCTAGTCCCGTGGGATCTCCTTTACTGACCATTTGACTTTTGGGTTGGCACTACATGGGAAATCTCGATTTTGGTTGTGTGGGCCCACTTCCTGATACCACCTACATCAACCCTGTTCCACTCATTTTAGCCCCATTCAACTATTTTACCATCTAGGTCAACATAAGGTTAGCCTCCCCCTCCCCTTGTCCACATCTTGGGTCAGGCCTGGAATGATGCCCCGAAGGTTGGTGCAGCTAAAAATAAAAGAAAAAGCATAATTTGACCACTCTCAACAGGAAATGTACCACAAAATGCAAAAGATAGCCGGACATACAAATTTAGCGCGTGGGAAAAAAGCCAAACATGAGCTTTACCCCTTATCCATGGTCGTCACGCTCGTTCCTTTGGGCCCTAGATGAGCCCCCCTTTATCATTAAGGAACCCATGATTATCCCAACCCCTGGTGGGTGATGAATAACCCCACCTTAAGGGGGTATCCACTGCTATATATTACACATCATGCTCTCATCCCATAGACTATGGAGCCTCGAGCAGTTATGAAGAAAAATCAATAAAAGGCAAAAGACATATGAAGAAGGATGGAAAAACAAAGGTCGGGGTAACTCATGTACCACAATTTTCTCCCTCCTACACTTACATACCCAAGTGTGGGCTTCCCTTATTATAGCTACCCATGAACCTTGACATGTGGTCTAGATGATTCCCCTGATCCCCACTCCACTCCATTATTATATCATTTTCCACCTACCACATAAAGGATGTACCATGGACATGTCACCCCCTTTAAGGTTGAAACCTCCTAATAGGGTCCTTGGTTAACCCCATATTGAGCTTGGAGACACTTGTACATGCCAAAGCCCACTATGGAAGGGCATTCCACCATGAAGTGTCCCATTGATCCCATGAATTGTAAGATTTATTACTTATGTATTCCAATGACTTGTTGTATTAGAGAGCAAGGGGATGCATTGGATCTTATACAAGACTGCAAGTGGGTCTTCATTTGGGGCTTGGTCTCCTTATATGGGGTCCTAGCCCTCCAGAGGGCCACATTGGCACTTGTAGGGTGAGCATTGAGAGCCATGGGCCTCCACCATAGCAGATATTACTTCATGGATCCCCAACATTCATCATTAATTGTTTGTGTTCCACCTTTCTGGATAAGGATGATGTACATGGTTCACCATGCCCAACCGACTTCACACTTGCACCATACACTTGGCAGATGTTCCAAGGTCTAGAGGATGTCTCCTGCCACAAAGGAAGGGCTTACATCACCATCCTAGCCCTTACAGAGGGTCTATAAGCACTTTCAATCAACTTGGAGACCCATGAGGATGTCCTTGTGCCTCCACACCCACTTGGGAGCACCACAAATTCTTGCTCGGATGTAATATCCCTCAAGAAAATTTACAGCGTAAAACAAAGCATACATAGTAAAAACACAAGATTTTCACACATATTAAACACCAGGAAGTGCACCAAAAAATGTGCAGTACTGATCCATTTTATTATAAATGGATGGGGTGCAATCTCTGAAACCGGATTCATCCAAAACAGGCCGCGTGTACGAATCCCAAGAATCCGACACGATTCGATGAGAATTCGAATCCAAAAATGGGACACGACATGTCCTAACGGGACACAATCGAATCCCGATCATGTCCCGTTAGGACACATTGTGTCCCGATTTTGGGATTTGAATCCCGAAAATGTGAAACCGCGGCATAAAAACAACATTGTTCTTTTCATTATTTACCATTTCTCTCATTCTTTTTCGCAAATAGTGAGTTGTGGGCAAAGAGCTAAGGGTTTGGGGCAAGGAGCTAAGGGTTTGGAACATTCGGCAAAGAGATTCAAGCACCAGGTAAGTGCATTTCATCTCTATTTTTTTGCATTTCTATTACAGCAGTTTGTATATGAATTTTTTTTACAAATTTGTGCATGTTTTGTTTTTTTTTTACAATATTCATGGCTGAATCAAGGGCAGCAAGTAGGGAGCAAAGGAAGGGATAGAATGTCTCCATTGGAGATGCCCCTCCTCCCCCAATATCATCAGAGTCTGCTGCAAGTAATGTTGAGGGAAGACTTCCTCCTAAAGACAACATTGAGAAATATACCTTGTGAAAATATGTCACAATAGAGGATGGGACAAGCACCAAGGGGAAGGGAGGAGGCAATGTGTAATGGAGATGCAACCTTTGCCACAGTTCTTTCAAAAGCACATATTACTGTGTAAAAGGCAATTTGTTGGCTTTACCAAGTTGTGGAGTTGGAGCTTGTAAAGTTGTTCCTTTACAAAAGAGGAAAGAAATGGAAAAAGAGTTCACTGTTGGTATGGCAAATGTGGTTGCAAAATAAATAAATAAATAAATATTAAAAAAAAAAAAAAAAACCCAAGAATAAAGACCTCCTTCCATTTTTGAGGAAAGGCACCGCCAAATTTCCATTTGAGAGTTCTATTGGGGGACAAGCAGCAAAAAGAAAAGCAATTTCACTTGGTCCAATGGATAAGATTTTTCAAAAAGAGAAACAGGAAGAATTTGATCTCACCATTGCCTTCTTTTTCTATCAAAACTTCATATCATTTAATGTTGCACGCTCACCTCTATTTATTGAGATATGTCGAGCTCTAACTCACGGGTCTCCATCATGGTATGTGCCTCCTGGTTTAGAGAAGCTTAGAACCACATTGTTGAGAAAGGCAAAAAAAGAGGTGCAAAAAATGCTTGAGCCTATTAAAGTATCATGGCCAACATCTGGGGTTAGCATTGTTTCTGATAGATGGACAGATCTAGCACGACACCCACTCATCAACTTCATGGTGTCTTCCTTGAATGGTCCAATTTTCTTGAAAGTGGTGGATACACTTGAAGAATACAAGGATGCAGAATTTATGGGTGAGTTATTTATTAAAGTTATTGAAGATGTAGGTGTTGATTCTTGTGTGCAAATCATTACAGATAATGCACCTGTTTGCAAGGCTACTGGCATGATTGTGAAAGATAAATATCCACAAGTGTTTTGGACACCTTGCATTGTCCATTCATTGAACTTAGCACTGAATTCCATTGCTTTTGATGTGCTTTGGATTGGTAACATTATTGAGAATGCACGACATATCCATAACTTTGTGCAAAATCATACAAATGCCCTCACTATCTACAAGGAGTACAGCAATCTATCATTGTTGAAGATTGTTGACACATGGTTTTCCTCTTCATTCATCATGTTGAAGAGGTTGAGGGAGGTCAAGACCGCTCTTGGTGCCATGGTTATTTATGAGTTTTGGTCTTTTTGGAGAAACACAGATCAAGTAGCCTCGAAAAAAGTGAAGGACACAGTGCTAGATGATGCTTGGTGGGAGAGGGTAGATCTAATTATTTAGATCATGGACCCTATCATTTCTTTGCTTCAATTTGCAAATACAGACAAACCCATCCTGGGAGAGGTTTATGAGGAATAGGATTCCATGATTGAGTCTATGAGGAGCATTATTCTACAGAGTGAGTGCCCCGAGTATGAGACATCACCAGAGGCCTTCCATGGTACTATACAGGATATTCTTATCAGCAAATGGGACAGGAATTGCACACCTTTACATTGTTTGGCTCACTCATTGAACCCAAAATACTACATCCATGAGTAGCTGAATGGTGGACCTTCCCACAGATTCCCTCCTCACATAGATGGTGAAATCTCACAGGGGAGGAAAGATGCATTTAAGCGGGTTTTCTAGGATAGAGCATTGCTTGATGAGGTGGAGGATGCATTTGCAGAGTTTTCCACTGGCACTAGTCGATTTGCAGGATATGATGTGATTAGAGAGGGGGGCTAAGAAGCCCAATTCTTGGTAGGAAAATCATGGGGCAACAAGCCCTCCTCTTCAGCAGTTAGCCATGAGGCTTCTCTCTTAGATGACTTTATCCTCTTGTTGCGAGAGAATTGGAGCACATATGGGAATTTGTGAAGAACAGCAGGCCTGAGCAGTCCAGGGCAGAGACAATGCTGTATGTGCACACCAACCTCCGTCTTATTTAGAGGCAAAGGGAGGAGTGCTTGAGGGGAAAAACAAAGATGTGGGATGTCCTTCCTCATGATATGGGTTTGGACAACAGTATTGAGTTGGCATTGGCCAACATGGATCTCAATGATCCAATGCTAGAGCATGTTAGATTTGATGACAGTGATATTTTAGAGGGGTCATCCTCCACACCAACAGATGCAAAGGCGACTATGGATATAGGGGATGAGGAGGATGCAGAGGAGAGCAGTGGTGACCATGATGATGAAGACATTGATGTTGATTCTTATGATGACTATGAGGATTGATGACTCATGAGTCATGGGCTACCTATTGCCTTGAGGCTTGTATACCTGTAGTTGTTTTGTATTTTCTATTTCTATTTTCCATTGGCATTGCACTACCTATGTAACACATTTTGATTTGATGACTTAATGAGAAAACTACAGCTATCAGTGTCTTTATCTTACTATCTTATAAGTTGTCTTTCATTTATGAATCATGATTTATGTGACGTGTTTGAATTTTGTATGTACTATGCATCCTATAATGTTACTAAATTACTTTGTAAACAATAAAACTAACATCTAGATGAAGATCTATGTTTGAAATCAATGAATTTGTATCATTAATGAGAATTTGTGTAAGAAATATCTAATTTTTCATATATATATATATATATGATAAAATAATATATAACGAATCGTATGTGTCCTGTTCTGGGGGGTCAACGTGTTTGAATCTGACACTCGAATCCCCATATCCTACGAATCCTGAATCCCCGTGTAAGGTTACTTGGGGTACAATAGAAACTTGGAATGTATGCACTTAGGCTCACCTTTGGCAAGCTAACAAGGCCCAAGTGATGAAATCAACTGCTACACTGCTAGGAATTGACCCCCACAAATGCTTTGCACTAGTCCCAGAGAAACAACACTGCTAGTTGTAGCAAATGGTTGATTTGGACCTCCTCCAGTGCTCAAAAAATTCCGGAAAATTAACCCCACTCTCCCCACAAATAACCCACCAAAACCCAAGAAGGGTTTGGCTAGATGCAGACCTCCGAAATTTGCCCCAATTTCTACGCTCCTCTCCAACTGCTGGGCAAATCGACTCTCCAAGAAATGACATTGTTTGTCGACTCCAAACTAGCTGCTAAGACCAACAAAATTCCCTCCAAGGATCCCTCTCAAGCATTAGCTCGCACCAGCCCCCGAAGTGGCTTCCTCCTAGCTCCCACTTCCGTGCAGGCCTACGCAGTGACTATTGATAGCACTTTGTGCCCAACAAATCCCCAAGAGTTCTTGCTCTCCTACCACCCCAATCCTTCAACAAATTGTGGTTCCAATCAACCCCGTAAAGCTCAATGAATCTCCAGCGCCAAAGACAACTCCTTTAAGTGGAGCATATTTCCCTTCCTGAAACTATTGAATAAACCAATGTTGCAGGAAACATCCCCCCCCGAATCTAAGGCCCGAAGCGCGTCTCATACGGATTCATATAGGAAGCGTCCCCGGAAGCGCGACTCCAAAATTCGAAAACACAGTTCCGCCTATTTTGGACGCTTCCTAGAAATTCCGGAAGCGTCCCTCCAAAGTGCACTTCGTACGGCTTCGGCCGTATGAAGGGCGGCACTTCGGAAGGCAAATCATACGGTTTCGTACACGCTTTCGGAAAAAGAGCCGCGTGGCCTAAACAAATCGATTTTTTTTATTTTTTTTTTTGGTGAGTTTGCTTGTTGGGGGTGGGTCCACCTTGGGTTAGGGTGAGGAATGAAGGCAAAAAAAATATTAAAAAAAAATATAAATATAGCAGACGCTCCCTCATGGTAATGTTTAAGAAGTAAAAGTGACATTCTCCTTTATTTTTCATTTTCATCCTTTTACTTAAATTTATAACATTACCATGAAATGACTCAAGATGTTTGAAAGTGGTTCCAGCCTCATTGGACTTCATATGGAGAAAATTGAATTTCATATCCTATTCAAAATTCAGCAGACTTAACAGTTTTCAAGAATTCAAGATCAATGGGATTGTGGCATTTCAGTAGATTATATCAAGTATGAAGGTATGCGATTAGCATTTAATCAAGAGCACCAAGCCCTATATGTACCCTAGTGTTGGTGGTGTTAATTGTTGAACTCCTTTGTCACGCTCTTAGCAAAAAATTACCTGTCAATCAAGTCAAAATCATCGACCAAGCATGTTAAGCTTTTTCTACCATATTTTAAGTCTTGAATTAGGTAGTTTGATCAAAATTGGGAAATGTTGACTAATATCCCTAGACAATCGAGGTAGAGGCAAAGGCTAGACAAGAGGAGAAGAATCTAGATTCTAGATGGTTGATGCATCTAAATGGTTGATGCTCAAATAATTAATCATTAATGTACAATGGATGTTATATCTATCTTGATTTATGCAAAAATATGCATGTTTTCATGTCTTCTACAATTAATTTGGTATTTGGGATGTTTGTTTTGAGTATAAATGCAAAAAAATATAAAAATATATATATAGCAGACGCTTCCGCGGACACTTCGCTTCCTAGATTTTTGGAAAATGACGCTTCAGCGTCCCCGCTTCCAAAAAACGCTTCCGCTTCGTGCAACATTGGTTGTACCAGGTCGGGACAGACTTCAAAGAATTTAAAACAGCGACGAAGAACACCTCTAAACCAGTGGCAATGGCAGCCAGCGTGGAACAACGAGGACCTCGGTCAAAGCGCACTGATCGAGGCCCATGGAGACTACGCGGGAAGCAAAGTTACCCTCTAGAAGGCCCGGATGGGGAAACAGAGGCAGTTTTTGATGTGCAATTAGCATAATCGCGCATCACTGGGCAAAAAACCTCAAAATGGAGAAGCCCTGAGCGCTTGGTCGCATGAGAACCGAGAAAACCGTGGGATAAAGGCTAAGAGCTAACGGCGGGACCCGCTCCAAAACCGACGGTATTGATTAGGGGAGTCCATGGGTGGTAAGCAGTTTCGATGGAAAAGGAGCGATCCCACTCAGTGGTCAATGTGTGGCAAGCGAAGGAGAGAGAAAACCACCACTGATCACGCGCTAACGGTCGAGCAAGTCAACCGCACGAAACGTGCGTACGACGTCGGATCTGGAGGCCACATATCTAACGGCTGAGATCGTGATTGATGGGAAAGCGGAATCGACGGGGGATTAAGCCGCAGTTTGTAAAGATTTGACATCCGATTTGACTGCCAAGGTGGTAGAAGACTCATTCCACGACGTAACGGAAAAACCGAAACGACGAAGCGAATTGGCGCAGCTGCAGGAGGACATGTGGCCAGTCCCTGTGAGCCTAATGATGACGCCGAACAGAGAACTCCAAGCGAAGTTGTAGCAGGCAATCCGATGGGAAGTGGAAAGGGAATCGAACAGCCATGGGTACGAATGGCCTTAAAGCCATGCACAAGAAAAGCAGAAAGACACCAAAACCCCGAGATGAGGACGGAACACAGAAAGTAAGAACAGAAAGAAGAAAGACAGTGAACCAGAACGAAAGACAGAAGGCCGAGCTGACCGAAGGTAGCATCGAGCACTAGAGAGCTTGAGGGATTCAAGCCATCCTAGAGAGGATCTGTCCAGACTGAGCACCACATTGGGCTCTCTCCACTATAGACCAGAAGGTCACAAAGTTGGTAACGAAAAGAGTCGTTGTACTCTAGTGGCTTGGGGCATCCCAAGAACCACCCTACCAAGCAAATTCCGTTTTAGGAGACTCGCATTGGGCTCCTTCATTGTAATTCTCTGCTTCAAGACACAATAAAATAAGGCCACCACTGAGAGCTAGACCGAAGATGTAGCCCTGGAGGATAGGGTGAACTCCTTATTAAACTCTTGTGTTCTTGTATTTGCTTACTGTGTTTCTCTGTTGTTTTCCATTTCAAGTGTCTGTGTATTTGCAATCTCATCGATCCGTTGCTTAAATAACATAGACACACACACCAACATATGAGTCAGTAATACCTTCATTTAATAAATCTTTAACTGAGATCACTCATAGGGTGATTATCAGATCAGTGGCTAAACATCCAGTTGACTCAGCTAAACAGCAGAGCAAACAATCAAGTAATTTCGATTTGCAAGGTGTAAGAATGAGTCCAAATGAGATCTTCCTCCTCCTTTTAACTCCTTGGGCTTTCCTTGCCTCATGTGGGACCCTCCATCCCGCTATTCGACTTCCCTCCAAGAATGGCCTAGTTCAAATTCACATGGGTGGCCCCCACATTCCATTAACAGCCAAATAAAGTCGAATTTCCTCCTAAGTCCCTAAGTCGAAAATGCTATGTCTTTTCCTAAGCCAAAATTGTGCAAAATTGTGTAGCAGCACCCTGTTACAAACGTATTTAAGAAGGGACATGACATTCAAGTGCATCATCTCACGAATAATATGGGGCATGAAATGATGCTCTAACACATCATGGAGTCCCATGGCTATCAACGCATCCCCCCTAGGAGTGTCAATATGATCCTCTGGTGGGCTTGGGCCCCAATGAAGTTGCCCAGCGCATGATGAAACCACCTGCCAATTACATATAAGATCTAATGCGCTTCCTCACCATCATGTACAATAATTCATTAATGCATCTAAGTGAACCAAGCTTGTCAATCAAGGGCACATTGGGACTTCATAGTGGACTTCCCTTCCAAATTTGGGATTTTGAGCTTGTAATAGTGTTACCTCCCTAGGTAGGAGTGGATAATAAACAACATTATTAGGTGTTCCCAGCCCCTAAGGGAAAAGACAGATCCAAGGTACAACCTCCAATTGATAGGGGTCATGTGAATAATGATGAGATGGATGGGGACACAGGGGTCTCAAAGCCAAATGCCATGGGTTCAAGGATGGTAATGATGAGGGATGTCCACATATTTGGATGTATAGATGTAAGAGGGAGCAATCGTGGATACATGAGTTACTCTAGTCTTTGTTTTTCCACTCTTCATTATATTCCTTTTTCCTTTTTATGAGTTTTCTTTGAATTATTTCTCAGGGCTCTAGGAAATAAGAGCATGTTGTGAGAGATATGCAACAACTACTACCCTCTTAAGGTGGGGCAGTTCATCGCCCACCAGGGGTTGCGACGTGCATGGATTTCTTAATGATGTGTGGGGCTCTCGAGGACCTTAGGAACCAGGGTGATAGCCATGATGAAGGGGTGGAGCTCATGTTTGGCTTTTGCCCACGTGCTATAATAAATGCCCCAGCCATCTTTTGCATTTTATCACATTCTTTTCTTTGGTTTCTTGCTTGAAGCCATGATATGCTTTTAACGTTCTTTTCGCTGCATCAACCTCTGGGGCAACAATTCCAGGCCCAACCCAGACATGCGGACAAGGGGAGGGGGCACACCAATGTCTTGTTGACCCAGTGGTCATGTGGGCCTAAAGAGTGAGGATGATGAAATAAGGCTCGTAATGTGCAAATGGAAGTGAAAAAATGTGAAAAGGGAAAACGAGACTACACTACCAAAAGTAGGGTTTCCCAAGTAGTGCCCTTCCTGAAGCCATATGCCAATACGGGACATCCCACAGCACTAGGATTGAGGATTAACCTCGCATTTAAGGTGAGGGAACAAAACTATAGTCTAAACCCTTCCTTCTTCCAAGTAACCCAATAATCCATGCCCAGTATGCACGAGGGAAAACGAGCAAAATCACTTGATTGCACAATGAAGAAAATACCTTTAGAATCAGATTGCCCACCTTCAAACATATGCTATTGACAAATGGGCAAGGGAACATATGACTAGTTCAGGGAACGGAGATCAAATGGCACAATACATCCGCTACATCAGTGGTTGTCAAGAATTGTTGGTTGTCGGCTAAAGAGATGTCAAGGAGAAAAATTCTCCTATGAGGTCACCCACTTTTGGTGGCTAAAAATAACCATTTGTCAAAGATTGAATTGTTGTTGTTGTTGATGGAGATCAAAATTATCTTTAAGGGATGAATTTAATTGTTTATCTCTTGGGCCTGTTCAAAAATCCAGGGCATAAAAATCAGGTGATTTCACTTCTATTGATAAATAATTGTGAATGCTTTTTACTTCTTTGATTAGGATCTTCTTTTACTTATGTTATTATAGTGTTATTCTTCATCAAACAACTACAAATGCATAAACCATAAAGAGACAAGAGACACAAACTATAGGCTTTTAGCGAGGGCGAAAACCTCTCCCACTTGAGAGGAAACACGTAGAAATTATTCTTCTTATAAAGACTCTAATTGACGAATAACAAGACCAAGACCCTTGACCTATTTGCCACACCAAGACCAAGACACAAAATTTCCTTGATGAGATCCTTTTTCAACTATAATCAGCTTTCTGCTCCTTTCTCCTTGTTAATTTTAGGCAACAATAGTATGTCCTATGCTTTAGAGCTATGTTGCAGGAAACGTAGGGCAAGGGAGCGTTTCCGATGGAAACGGGTACAAAACGCTGAAACGCGTTTGGTACGGCCCTGAAACGCGTTTCAGGCCGTACTGCCATGTTTCACGAAACTGAAACGTGGCCAGTACTACCTGAAACGCGTTTCAGGGCCGTACAATTTACTTTTCATCTTTTTACTTGTGTTTAAAAAAAAAAAAAATGTTTTCTAATTTATTTTTAGGTTGTCCTAGTGACTTTTAGTTGCTTCTAGATGCCTGTCTAAAGTTATAAAAGTGAACTTTTTCCCTAGTGTTGATATGCAGTTCATGGTAGTGTTAAATTCTTAAAGTAAAAGTGATATTCTCCTTTATTTTTCATTTTCATCCTTTTACTTAAATTTTTAACATTACCATGAAATGACTCAGGATGTTTGAGAGTGGTTTCGCCCTCATTGGATTTCATATGGAGAAAGTAGAATTTTAGATCTCACTCAAAATCCAGCAGACTTATCTGTTTTTCAGGATTTCAGATTGGGGGGATTGCAATGTTTCCATTGGATTTTATCATGTACTAGGGTATGGAACTTGTATTTAATCAAGAGAACCAAGCCCTCTGTGCAGGGGAGACTCCCAATAATGAAGAGCATGTAGGGTACTAGGGTATGAAACTTGTATTTAATCAAGAGCACTAAGGTCGTTCGACTATGTAGGAGGAGACTCTCAATCAAGCATGAGACAAGAAATTAGAAATTTCTCGTGGCTGATTTTGGATATCTCTATTTTCATTATGTGATTATTCATGAGTAAATGTGATTTAAATTTAGAGACTTATAGTTTATGCATTGACAATTGACAATTTTATCATAATGTAATAAATTGGAATGTATCATATATGCTTTACGATGTGCACATATTTCTTAAATCTCATATATTATATATATATATATTATTATATATTATTATTCGTGTTTCTCGTTTCCAAAATTTGGGGAGGTCACGTTTCGTATCGCTTCCCATTTCTGAAACTCGTACCCGTTTCCCCGTTTCGTGCAACATAGCTTTAGAGCAATTTTACTTCAATTTCTTTACTAGCCCAGTGTCAATATTCAGATTAGCAATCACATCAACATGATAGTAAAATGTAGATAGAACATAAACATAAACAGTAGAAGACAAGCCAAGACAAGAGGACACAAGATGTGGCACCAGCCAGGGACAAACCCCAATGTGGGGAAACCCTTGATCAAATCTTCTTTAAGTCTTCAATAGTTCAGCAGAGAGAGACAGTACAATTTACAAATTTGATCATTTATAACAGCAGCAAAAGAGCCCTAACCAGAAAAGTCAACACTAGTCAACAGGGCAGATTTGACCCTCAGCAAATTGGTCAACTTCAATCAACTTCGGCCTCCAAACAAGATAAAACAGCCCTCAAAACAGTCAAATTCAGCCCAGTCAAAGTCTGGTCAAACAGCCCACCTACGGTCAACCCTAGCTACAATCAATGCTGGTAATGTTTAGCCTCAATTTTTGTGCCCATAAATGCAGCCTGCCCAAACAAAGATAGCCCTCATAAAAACGAAGTCAAAGGAGGTCAACACATGCTGGTCAACGCTTGGTCAAACTATCCAGAAATTCGATTCCCTGAAATTTCGGCCACCTGAAATTTTGGCCCCCTAAAATTTCGCTCTCTTGAAATTTCGACCTCCTGAAATTTCGCTCTCCTGAAATTTCGAACGTGTGGAAAGAGAGAGGCCCAAAAATCCGTACCCAATCAATGAGGAGAGAGAGAAAAGTGTGAAGATGAGTGTGTCCAAATGAGGCTAAGTCACCTTCTATTTATATGCAACGTTGAAGATGAATAGACGTGACTGTTGGGCATCTGAGCCTACATAAGTTTGTTGGCCAACCTTGACAATTTGACCATAATCAAAATAAATTCATAACTTCATTTGTACATGTCAAAATCGGATGATCTTTAGATCAATCCTACACCTCTCGAAGAGAAGAATCCAAGAAAAATATTAGTTTTCATAAATAAGATAACCCATGTGGAGTTTGGCCCTAGTTGCCAATTTTAACACTCCTTGGCTTCTCTTCAACTTCGAGTTCCTTTTGCTTCAGACCTGCAACTCTCTCAACCTCCTTAGAAGCCCTAGTTTTAGCAAATAAGAAATATATATGATGAATTAACCCCTCAATCTTCTTCTCTTGCACTAAATGGCCTTCTCCTCCAAGTTGGCTTGATGAACTAACTTATATCCTTCTTGAATCGACTTCTATCACAATAAGACCTAATTCGTCCTTTTCTGCAGTAATAATAGTCCTCTCCTTCGCATGTGTGGGAGGAGATCAACTCTAAAACAGTCTCAAAACACTCCCAAACACTTCACTCTTCTTCCTTCTCTCTTCGTTGACGTTTAGGCTTCTTCTAAGTGACCTTCGCACTCCTTATTTCAGACTTGACCTTTACCAAAATTCTACTTCTAAAATGAGGTTGAGCTGCCTATTTATAGTAGTTTCCCAGTCAGTTATCAAATAAGTCGACTTGAGAGAGGGTGAGCCAACATGTCTATGTGAGAGATATTATTCTTCTTCTTGAACCTGACATGTGGGATATGTCTTTTGCTTGGTCTTGGAAGGTCTTCCTATACATTTAATGACTCATACAAAAATGTAACATGCTCAAGAAGGGCCCTCCATACATGACATTGACTCAAATTGATTTTTATGACTAGATGACAAAACCTAAAGGTTCACAATGGGAACCTTTACTAAAATAAAATTCCTTGATCATGAAACCCATGATTCAAGTACTTACAAATAATTTTATTTTCTTCTTTTCAACAATTACATAAAATCATAATTACATATGTCATTATGAAAACCAAACCTAGTTACACTTTTCAACAGGGCCAAGTTCAGATTTGTGGAGGCCGATTAGTATTTTCCTTAGGGAGACCAAGGTCCAGAATTATATTGAGGCTGAGTACCATTCATCCCTGGAGGTCGAGTGCATACTTCCCTAGAGGCTGAGAGCCTAGTTTCCTTGGTGAACGAATTCAACTAATTAAGGAGGTTGGGTCTCACCAAGTAGGAGGATTAAATTGTTGGCGTTGAGGAGATCTAATTGCACATCTTTAGAGGTTGAATGTCATATTCTTGTAGGTCGATTTAAGATCCCTTAGAGGCTGAATTCTTCATCTAGAGGGGTTGAATTGCTGAGAAATCTAGGGAATCATATGGATTAGGTTCTTTAGGTAGATTTCTCTTAGACTTTGACATTTTCTTGTGAATACTCTTTTCTTCTTATTAGTTCTTCTTTTAATTTATTATGTTCGTGACATCATGAGGGACATTCTTCTATGATCCCATGATGCATCCTATCATGCTCCTATTTTACAATAGGAAAACTTAGAAACAGAAACTAGAAAAGAACTAGGTGAGGAAAACTATATCAATAGTGGAGATCTATTACTTCCTCCTTCTTGGACATTTTTTTTTTTCAGCTTCCTCCACTTCCTCGGTGATGTGGGCTTCTTCTCTTCCTCTTTCATTATTGTCTTTCTTGAGCTTAGGACAATCTCTTCTATAGTGTCCATAATCTTCACACCCATAGCATTGTATTTTAGCCATCTTCTTCTTTTTCTGAGGACCAAACTTCCTTGATGAGATCCTTTTTCAACTATAATCAGTTTTCTACTCCTTCCTCCTTGTTAATTTTAGGCAACAATGGTATGTTCTATGCTTTAGAGCAATTTTACTTCAATTTCTTTTTTAGCCTAGTATCAAAATTCAGATTAGCAATCACATCAACATGATAGTAAAATGCAGATAGAACATAAACATAAACAGTAGAAGACAAGCCAAAACAAGAGGACACAAGATGTGGCACCAGCGAGGGACAAACCCCAATGTGAACGGCCAACTGCACAAATTGTTCTACAAACAAAATATCTAATGCCATGGGGCATCTTTTTGTATCATATTTCTAACCTTATACCTTGTCATTTTTGTTTAAATAGTTTTATTTCATGAATAAATTGTCATTTATGCTGTTAGAATAAATTTTCATGTCTTCATTTCTGTATTTTATTTCATTTTGAATGGATACTGTTGATATATGTCTTTTGTCGGTGGACGCAGATTTCAAGTTCTTGCACACTATCACTTCATATCCAGCATGCATCCCCATATGGAGCCAAATGTTGACCACTGGGATGACACCTGATGATTATATAAAAGACTCCATGTGCTGGAATGCTCCAAAGGACACTTGTACCATCAGATATCATCAGTCAATAGAGTTTTTTAACTCTACTTCTATCTTCTCATTGTCTTTCTTGTACCCAAATTCTACACCCTGCAGGGAATTGTAATAAGTGATACTAGTAATGATGAGTTTTGAGTTTGTAACAGGCCTAGGATGTTGGGACTTGATCAGCAAACGAGTACACCTTGGAGTGTTTTTTTTATCTGGTTAATTATCCCTTCTTTTTAAGAGGCAGATAATTTTCTGGGTTTTTTCACTCACATTTTACCCCAATCCCAGAGTGACGGTTTGAAGGTTGAACCCCTAACACATCTTAGTGTCTAGAGTCGATGTATATTACCATACTAGATCACACAAAAAATAGCGTGGAATTTGGTTAGGTCTAAGTAGTCATTTTTTAATTTTTTTAGATTTTCCGCATGTTAAAAATTGCAAATAAATTGTATTTAAATTGTAATAAGTGTGGTCTAAGGAAGTTGTATGGGGTATGAGTAATCAAAATTACATCTCTCACCCTCAACTTTCTACTATGACACACTTCGAGGGGTTAATAATGTGTTTTGGACCCTGGACCCTCAAAACCCACATTTCTTAGGTTTAGTGGAAATTGTGGCATTTAATTAGGCTAGAATTAAATAAAATAAAGAAAAATAAATTTCTCCATGTGACAGAATGATGTGCAAATGACTTGGAAATTATCATATGTCAAAGAGTTGAGTCAACAGACAAGTGGAAGATGACTGAGCACACTGTATCATAAATACAACATTATTTCATAAAATCGAATTTCCCAGAGATAAAGCAGCAATTGCACATGTGGAAAATCGAATTTATTAGAGGAACTCATCCATTGAAGGAATATTCCATGGTATATATTTGGACTAAAGATTACATGGGGCCTCATCTCACAGTTATCTCAAGTTTTTCTACTCTTAGCACTCCACTCTTGAGGATTAAGAGTTTCACTTGGCCAGACTACAAGTTGCACATGGAGGAATCACGCAATTCCTGAGGACCTACATAGAGCTATCTAGGAACCATCTACTTATGTGGCGTCACTTAGTTCGAGTTTGCATTTGTTGACTGGAGTTATCACAGTACTTGGATTCACTCGTGGATGAATTTACTATGCCATATATGGGAATTCGATTTCCCTTGATGTGCACATATGGAATTCGATTTTTCTCTGATGTCTTTATCTTCTCCACATCGAACTTGACTTATCTTTCCTTGGGATTTGCTCCAAGTCCAGTTCTCACATGCATTCTTCCTTGGGATTTGCTCCAAGTCCAGTTCTCACATGCATTCTTCCTTGGGATTTACTCCCAACTCTCTATATAATGAGGCTATATGCTCTCATATTGTATCATGTAATGAGCTATTGGGCTTGAGCAAACTCTGTCATTTTGTACTTGCATACTTTCTTAATACAATCAAAAATTTGGGGATATCTGGCTGGTGTTCTCTGGGCATTATGAGGTGATGTCCTTTCATGCTACTGCTATTGTGTTTAATTTCTTTTGCATATTGAATTAATATTAGTTTATACTTGTTATCTTGCTTGGATTGATGTGTGCAAACTATCTTGCACATATCATTGATTTAGAGTAGTATTCTAGGGATAACCTTGCCAATTCACTTTAGGAGGAATGCTTAGTTTATCTTATTCATTATATTGCTCTAATCTTGTGCAAACTAATACATGTTCAAGTGTGTAGGAAAGATCTTTTGTATTTTGTGTAGGAATCCATCTAGAAATGGGAGAAATCTCAATTACAGCAACTCACTCCTAGAGTCATAGCGATCCAAGACTCAGCCAATTTTTCGCTTTAAGTTTTCCATCCAACGAAAAACAAAAAGGGAGTTTTCTTACTCTATAGATACTTGATCATCCATTTAAATTCAAAATACATCTTTGATTTTAGTTCTTTCAAAGTTATATCTCCTATTCAAGAGTCATTTCCAAAGCTAGGCAAGTATGGGGGTTCACTCCCATTACTTGAACCAATACTTTGTAAATGAAATTCTAAGTTTAGTTTTGGTTTCTTTTTCCTAATTTCACACTAGCAATTGGTTTATTTCATTTTGCATGCATGTCATCTAATTGGGAATTTTTACACAACATGCATCACACTCATTTTTCATGCACATTAATTTAGTTTACTACATGTTTTAAATCAAAAACAAGTTCAGGTTTTTGCATGCAAATTTTTTACTTGATCTTATTTGGCTTGAACATAGTTCCAAGTTCACTTATGCTTCACCATTAAACACATTTTACATGCATCAAGTATTTGGACAAATTTGTTCCATAAAGTAACATTTTATCTCATATCAAGCAAGTACATTTCAAGTAGAAGTTAATTCTCATTTGTTTGGTTAATTTATTTACATGCCCCAAGCATCACTAAAACTTACCTCCAACTCAAGTTGGTTGAATAAACTTTTTTAGGGACCCTCTGCCTCTATTGACTGCTTATTGTGAGACCAAATATTTGGGCAAGCATGAGGTTTGAAGACTAGAGTTCAATTGTAACTTTGCCATGGCACTAATTAATAAAATGAACCAAGAACAACATTCCATCACATTTGCTTTATTTGCAAAGTTCTTAAATTTCTTGCTCTCTTGATGGTTTAAAGTCTTACATGCAAATCTTATTTCAAGAGGCGCTTTGGATGCAAACATTGTAATCTCTTTTAATTTTGCAACAAGTCTAATTTTCTTGTACTTGGAAATTGGCTTATCTTTTGGTTTAATTGCATATTGTCATGAATGGTTGATTTCACTTTCAAGTACTATTATTTTGGGGTTGCAAACTTAATTGCATGTTGTCATCTTGGTCTAACATTTGAGTTCTTTTTATCATCTCATTCTCACAAGTAGATTTCTTCCCTTCTCTGATTTGTAGACTTATTAATCTTAAAAGCATTTATAATATCTTGTACTAACAATTTATTGTTTCACTTTTTAGGATTACTTTGGCTTTCCATTTGAAAGCATTTCACTTCATTTTAAGAAAATACAAATCTCATTTCTTAAAGACAAAATATTTTGAAGGCACTGGTTGTTTATGTATTTCATGCTTATCTTATGTATTGATGGTTATTTCTCATATTAGTTTTTGCTTATAAATCTTAAAGAAATAATATATTTAACTCTAACAATTCTCCTAGAAACTCGCATCTTTTTAACTTAACTTTTCATTAGGGACCACCCCCCTTAGCTAACCTAGGAGATAGCTCAAACAGAGAGAGTCGGGATTAGTTTGACAGTTGCTTCTCTGAGTTCCCTGCCACCAACCACACCTTGTAGGGTTGAAGGCTTTTCTCACTGACATGTAGGTAGGTGTAGGCGACAGGTGATAACACAACCTTCTGCTCCTTCCTCCTTCTCGGCTTCTCTCCAACTTCAGCTTCCTTCTATTTCAGACCTGCCACTTTCTCGGCCTCCTTGGAAACCCTAGTTGCAGCACATAAGAGAGATATATGGTGAATTAACCCCTCAATCTTCTTCTCTTGGACTAAATGGCCTTCGGCTCAACTCAGTTTGATAAACTAACTTATATCCTTCTTGAATCTACTTCTATCACAGCAAAACAGAATTCGTCCTTTTCTGCAGTAATAACAACCCTCTCCTTCGCATGTGTTAGAGGAGATCAACTCTAAAACAATCTCAAAACACTCCCAAAGACTTCACCCTTCTTCTTTCTCTCTTCGTTGATGTTTAGGCTTCTTCTAAGTGACCTTCGCACTAATTATTTCAGACTTGACCTTTACCGAAATTCTACTTCTGAAATGAGGTCAAGCTGCCTATTTATAGTAGTTTCTCAGACAAATAAGTCGACTTGAGAGAGGGTGAGCCAACATGTCTATTTGAGAGATATTATTATTCTTCTTGAAGCCAACTTGTGGGAGGTGTCTTTTGCTTGGTCTTAAAGGGGGGCCTTTTGTAATGTTACAAAGCATACAACAATCCAGCAATCAGAAAAATGAAATAGACACTAAGCACCATGGAAACACTGGAAATAAAGAACTGCTAAGCCATTTTATTACTTCTTCAGGAGCAAAATACAATAGTAAATAGAATGGTGCAAATGGGTTTGTCTCAATGGACAAGCATGAACAAACCCAGGTGAGCAATGGCTGAACTGAAGGCTGCTATAATTGCTCCACCAAACTACACTGCGCTACCCAAAAAACTGCTCTGTTTGATAACTTCAAAGGGCTGGAATCACTACTTCACGTGCTTATAAAATTATGATATTTGAGCTCCTTACTCCTTGGCCTCAACCCAGATAACCCACGAAGGAATTTAGCTGGTTCAAAATTCTTAAATTCGACCCCCAAGGAGCCCAACTTCAAATGCAACTGCAAACTCAACCTGCTAGAATGAAATTGTAAAACCTCCTGGAAAGTGTCCAAAAATGCTAAGATGATCCCTCCTATAAATCCCCTGACTTCCCGGATGAGTTTCCCGGCTATAGCTCTTGCCCTCAAGACCCACGAAATTGTTGAATTGGCCCTCTACATTGTCTCCCAGGTTTGGAATTCGAACTGCTAGGTTGTTGGCTTCTTTGGCTCCAAAAATCTCACTGAATACTGGCCTAATGTTGTCCTTCAGATTCCTTGGCTCCTCCGGCCATTTGCTAATCCAAGGTGGCTCTATCTCCCTCTGCATATTCTCACTATGGCCCAGAAATACGCACTTCTTGAGTGTAGCTGAGTGATGATGTTGTGGATATGCCCCGGAACTCCTAAAAATGCTTGTGGAACTGCCTTCCTAGGGCGGGCACTCGAAGTCCCCCGAAGGTAAGGTTGAATCTCCTACTTGAGAGACTCGTGGCTGAACAGCCAGTTGACTCGGCTAAGTAGCTGAGCAAACAGTCAAGTAAATTCAATATGTAAGGTTGAATGAATGATCCAAATGAGAGCCTCATCCTCCTTATGTTTTCGTGGGCCTTCCTTGCCTCATGTGAGCCCTTCCAATCAACATTTCGAATTCCCTCCAAGCCATTTCAATGGCCTAGTTCAAATTCCCACATGGGTGGCCCCCTAATTAAGCCGAAATTTCTCCTAAGTCCCTAAGTCGAAACTGTTGGGTCCTTTTCCTTAGCCAAAAATGTGCAAAAATGTATAGAGATAACATGTCACAAATGTGTTTGAGAAGGGGCATATCAGTCCTCCCCTCCCAAATGTTGCTTGCCCTCAAGCAACCTCAAAGTTGGGTGCTCCAAAATGTGCTCACCCTCCCAGGTGGCATCCTCATCCGACAAGTTCTTGCAGCCTACCAAGAACTCCCTGATGGTCCTACTCCTCAACTTCCTCTCCCTCCTCTCCAAGATTGTCTCAGGTTCCAAAACCAAGTGGCCCTCATCATCCAGTAGGGGTAACTCTACTTCTGTTGTCACCTTTTTCCCCAGCACCTTTCTAAGGCACAAAACATGAAATACATTGTGAATCTTGCTCCCCAAAGGCAACTCCAGCTCATAAGCCACCTCCCCAACTCGTCTGATCACCTAGAAGCAGGGTTGTAGCTTCTTGGCCCCCTTCTACTTCAATGTGGATTGCTTGTACGGCTATAGCTGGAGGTACACCAAGTCCCCCGTGTAATATCCCTTTTCAGGGATATCCCTCAAACACAAGCAAACTCCAACTAGAGATGGACTGGGAGGGCGTTTACCAGATATGTCGCCTCTTAAAAGAGGACGAGATCTGGAGGCTACCTGGCCCTTTCCAGACTCTATCTAAGAGTATAGGAGAAAAACACACAAGTGGTAAAGTAGCTGGGAAGCTCAAAGAGATAAAAATAACAGTAGTGCAACATACAATAATGTATACATGGAATATAAGCAGATACTCAAGAAATGCAGAGAGAAATGCTAAGCCATTTTATTATACTGAGTAATGGACAGAGTACAAGAGGTGATCAGAAAGATAGCACCTCGACTTGCACAAGGCAAGTGAAGAAATACACTCAGAATGGTAAGGAAATGGCCTCTCTCTGAACTGCGTCCAAGCTGCCGGAGAACTGTTGTGTTGCAGATACTACCGGAATCAAGTGAGGATTCGGGGCTGTTCCCCTCCTTAGAAAATGTTGAAACTCTGGAATCAGCCTCTGCTCATTAAACCTAGAAAAGCCCAGAATGCTTTTCTAAAATAGCTGACCCCAAAAAATCAGCTCCTTGAGGATCTACGCTATCCCTCAAGGCTCTGCGCTGCCACTTAAGAGAATCCTCCAAAACTCTACCCGAGACTCTGCCAAAATCCTCCAATATGCAAGGGTTGATCCCTTGCTCAATCTCCAAGCTCAAATCCTCCACATAAACCCCATCTGAAGCTCCTACCAAAAGAGACTGCGTCCTCCTCTCTTAAGACTATGCAGTCATCAAAATGCTCAGCTCCTCCTTAACTCCAAAATCAATTCTCCTGCAAAAGATTGATGAAACTACCTTGCTCGAGCAGGCACTCGAAGTCCCCCGGAGCTAAGGGTGAGATCTCCGTACGGAGACAATCGATGCACTAAACAGTGCTGCAGACAGGCTAAACAGCCAGTGTGCTCTAAGTCGAAGTGACTAGCTCAAATGCAACATAATCGAATGCCAAAATGAGGAGGCTCCTCTCTCCTTTATAGCGTTGGCCTCTCTCAAAACCCTAAGGCCCACCTCCAATGTATAGTCTCTCTTGCCATGTGCTCCTCTCCGTCTGCGCAGTCCCTCCAAGTGTCTACGTGGGCCCCCTTCTCTACGTGGTCCTTTAGCCCCCTTGGCTCCCTTTTTAAGTTACAACGTTGTGCTACTAAGGAGTGACTTAATTCAAGAGTGAGTTATGTCCCCTTTTCTCACCTTTTTATTTATAAATAACTATAGAAGGCAAAATTGAGCAAAATCGAATATTCCAATTAGCCACGGCTAATTAGGAATATTACACCCCTCCTCGAAATGCCTCTATGTCAGGTGTTAGTCTGCATACACCTTCTGTTGGTTTTGTTATGTCAATAAGTTATCCTTGAGAGCCTTGAGGATGTCTTGGCTCTCTTGGATCCAATCTTTGGCTTTTGGGGCCCGACTATCACCAAAAACAACATCAGCAAACGATAATGTATCATATCCATGCAAGGCACAAAAAGGAGTCATACCAGTAGACAAGTGTTGGGTGGTGTTGTAGCAGTACTCACCCAAATGCAGCCACTAGATCCAAGCCCTCTATTGTCCCGTCACATAGTTCCTCAAATACCCTTCCAGCCACTGATTAACTCGCTCTATATGGTCGTCTATCTGGGGCTGGTAGCTCGTGCTAGGAGTGAGCTCGGTATCGACCAATTTGAAAAGCTCCTGCAAGAAACCTCACATGAACCTGTTATCCTTGTCACTCACGATGTTCTTAGGAAGCTCATGTAACCAGAAGATCTCCCTATAGAACAGCTTTGCAACCTGTGCAGCCGAATACCTAGTGGGGATGGCGAAAAAGTGGGCATACTTGGTCAATTGGTCGACCACTACATAAATGCGGTCCTTGCCCTGCACTGTCGGGAGCCCCGTGATGAAATCCATAGATATGCTTTCCCATTTCCCCCTGCGGATGGGAAGCGGCTATAGAAATCCTGCAAGGTGAATCAACTCCCCCTTGTTCTGCTGACATGCCTCACACTCCTGTACGTGCTTCAGCACGTCCCCCTTAAGGCCCTTCCATGTGAATCTCTCCTTGACGGCCATATATGTTTTCCGGAACCCCTTGTGCCCTGACAATGGCAAGTCATGTGCTGCCTAGAGCACATTCTCCCTCAACTACAAGTTGGGCACCAGAAAAATGTGCCCCTTGTAATAGATGACCTCATCCATCACTCGGTAGCGCTCATTTGCGTGGGTACCCTCCAAGATCTCATATGTCTTCCTGTCCTTACAGTACTCCACCAATAGCTAGGACTTTCAATCATGGCAGATGCTCATGAGTGATAGACTAGCAGGTCTCCGTGATAGACTAGCAGGTCTCCGTGATAGAGCATCGGCCACCACATTGTGCTTTCCCCGCACATATTCTATATCGAAGTCATAGGCTTGCACCTTGCTAACCCATTTCTGTTGCCTGTCGTTGAGGCCCTGCTACCCCATGAAGTGACGAAGACTGTTGTGATCAGTCTTCACCCCAAACGTGTTGCTTACCAAATACTGTCGAAATTTGGCCAATGCACGCATGATGGCTAGCATCTCTTTGTCATATATGGAATAGGACCACTCATGTGGTAGGAGCTTCGGACTCTCGAAAGCAATGGGGTGCCCATCCTATGATAGAACTGCTCCAACTCCCTCCCTGATGCATCACACTCCACAGTGAAGGGCTGCAAAAAATCCAGAAGTGCTAAGACCGAACAACTGCTCATCACCTCCTTGAGGCAATCAAAGGCTCCCTGTGCTCCACCAGTCCATGCAAAAGCCCCTCTCTTGGTCAAATTTGTCAAGGGTGCTGCCAGCTGTGAAAACCCCTTGACAAACTTCTTCTTGTAGATGCAGATACCCAAGAAACCGCTCAGCGTTGTCACATCTGGGGGCACTGGCCAGTCATGGATAGCCTGTATCTTCTCCTCATGGACCTTCACCCCATCAACACAGATCATATGCCCTAAGTAGAGCATCTTTTTCAAGCCAAACTCGCACTTGGATGGTTTGGCATAAAATTGCTACTCCTCCACAATACGTAACACCTCCTCCAAGTGTTGGAGATGCTCCTCCCAAGTCCTGTTGTAAATCAAGATATCATCGAAGAAAACTAGCATAAACCTCCTCAACTACGTTCGGAAGACATGGTTCATGCACGACTGGAAGGTTGCCAGAGCATTGGTCAACCCAAATGGCATGACTAGAAACTCGAAGTGCCCATAATGGCACCGGAAAGTTGTCTTGGGGATGTCCTTATCCTTCACCCTGATCTAGTTGTACCCCAAACGCAGATCGATCTGAGAGAAGTACTTGAGTCTTGGCTCCTCTAAGCGCATCCATCAACTCATCTATGCGGGGGATGGGGTACCTCTTCTTTAGTGTCTTCCAGTTGAGGGCCCGGTATTCAATGCACATGCATAAGGTCCCATCCTTCTTCTTCACCAATGCTACAAAAGAAGCGAAGGGGTTGCAGCTTGGCCTGATATGGCCCAACGCCAACAGCACATGAATGGCCCTCTCAATCTCATCCTTATAGGCCTTAGGATTCCTATAAGGGGTAATGATCACCGCCTGCACACCCAACTCCAACTCAATATTGTGCTCGAATCCCCTGTCTGGCAACTGCCTGGGTGGAATATCCCCAAACACCATTGCGTATCTGTCCAACAAGGCCTGTTTGTCTGGTGGTGGTGGTTGGGCCTGTCCCCCAACCTTTGAAATCCTCATCTCCACTGCCTGAGACTGTCTGGGGTGGATAGTAATGCATGTCTCTGAGAAATACTAATTTGCCATTCGGCCCAGTGAATTCCATCTCCAGTTCCTTCCAATCAGTAGTGACTCGCCCAAGCGAGTACAGCCACTAGACACCCATCACCATGTTGGTGTCTAGCACATCGACCACAAAGAAGTGGTTCGTCCTCGAGTAGCTCCCCATAACTACTGTCAAAGCAAGCACTTACCGAGTGCACTGCATGGTACGATCACCTGGTACTAGGACTGAAAAGCCCTCAAACTCAGTCGTGGTGAGGCCCCTCCTCTGAACCAATTGGGCATCTATGAAGTTGTAGGTAGCCCAATTGTCAACTAGGACCGACACCCGCTGTCCTAGTATGGTTCCTTTGATCCTCAATGTCAAGAATTTGGGAACCCCGCCTAAAGAAGCAAGGACTCCCTCGGATGGGGCAAAGGATGCCTCACCCTGCGGAGGTGGTGGTGGTGGTCCCCGATCTGTTGGACTCTCACCATCTCCCACACCACACTCCTGCTCCCACTCGTCCTCCTGGTCACTGTCTGAAAAGACCTCAATATAATGTGCTTTGTCGGTAATGCACCGATGGCCTGGTGCCCAAGGCTCCCTACAAGTGAAGCACAACTTCCTCCTCCTGAGGTCCTGTGTCTCATCATCCAGCTGCCCCCACCCCTGGGTGGTTCTCTGAGGTGGAGGTCTATTGTCATGCCCCTTATGTGGAAAAGGGGTCCGTGTAGGAAAAGGCGCCCTAATCTTGGGGATGGCCCCTTGTAGATCTCTAGTGCACAAAACTGCCTCATGCAGTGTGGAGGGTAAGCCCTCAATGAAGGTATATACCCTCTAAGCCTCTGATATATCCAGAACCATCACTGACACTCACAGAAACTCTAAAATATCCTCTGGGTTGCCTATCTGGCACAATTGGGTCAACTCCCTGAAATGGGCCTCCGGATCCCTCTAGTCAAAGCATTCCACTACCCTCCTAGTGAAATCCTCATAAGAAGCCACATTGGCATGCCCCAGGGTGGCCATGCCATGAAACCACCAGTCATGGACAGCGTGGCCATCTTGATGGATTCCTGTTCTGTCATCCGGTTGAGCTGGAAGTAGGTGTCCATCTTCTCAACCCAAGCCCTAGCAATGCACTTGGCAGTGCCATCGAATGTAGGGAAGTACATCCTGCCTATGGTCCTCTGCAGCTCATAGCTCTGTGTAGCCTGTCCTCCATAGCCTTGCTCTTCTCATTGTACTGGAGATTGCAAAAATATCTGAAAGAGTGCTTCCCTGAAGTTTCCACCCATAGATTGCCACTCTCTAAAATGTTCTCTCATCTGTGTGGGGTCTTCACCCCCTACTGGTTCGATCGGTGCCACAAGTATGAAAGAGGGCAGTGTGGCTCGAGTTGGCCCACTAGGTAATGGGTGTTGTGATGCTGGTGAGGGGTGATTGAATAGCTGGGAGGCTCCAAAATCTTCCCCAAATAGAAACCCTCTAGGGGTGGTTCTCTCTCTGTTCTACATCTTTATCTCCTCTAGCATCCCACTTTGGCCCTTTGCTAAGTCATTCAAATCCTTCAAGAGGTTGTCGAAAGCCATCTCTTCCTTGCTCCTGGGTTCCACCATGTCCTCCTCTACTACCATTGCTTTCCCCCTATCCTTCGTGTCTGGAGTAATCTCTAGCTCTCTTTCTCTGCTCCTGTACCTCTGCCTTTTGTATGTGATGTTCTGCTAATCCCTTTCTCTCATAGGAGAAAATCCCCACAGCTCAGCCAAGACCTAGGCTCTGATACCACTGTAATGTTCCTAAGCAGGAATATAAGTGATATACAAAGCATACAACAGTCCAACAATTAGAAAAACGAAATAGACACTAAGCACCCATGGAAACACTGGAAATAAAGAACTGCTAAGCCATTTTATTATTTCTTCAGGAGCAAAATACAATAGTAAATAGAAAGGTGCACCTAAGCTTGTCTCAATGGACAAGAATGACCAAACCCAGGTGAGCAATGGTTGAACTGAAGGCTACTACAATTGTTGCACCAAACTACACTGCGTTGCCCAGAAAACTGCTCTGTCTGCTAACTTCGAAGGGCTAGAATCACTTCTTCCCGTGCTCAAAAATTTATGATATTTGAGCTCCTTACTCCTTGGCCTAAACCCAGAAAAACCCACAAAGGAATTTAGTTGGTTCAGACTTCTGAAATTCGACCCACAAGGAGCCCAACTTCAACTGCAACTGCAAAACTCGACTTGTTGGATTCAGACTATAAAACCTCCTGGAAAGTGTCCAAAAATGTTGAGATGATCCCTCCTACAAATCCCCTGACTTCCCGAATGAGTTTTCGAGTTGTAGCTCTTGCCCTCAAGACCCGCGAAATTGCTAAACTAGCCCTCTACGTTGTCTCCCATGTTTGGAATTCGAATTGTTGGGTTGTTGACTTCTTTGTCTCCAAAACTCTCACTGAATGTTGGCCTAATGTTGTCCTTCAGATTCCTTGGCTCCTTTGGCCATTGGCTGATCCAAGGTGGGTCTATCTCCCTCTGCGTGTTCTCACTGTGGCCCAAAAATACACACTTCCTGAGTGTAGCTGAGGGATGGTGTTGTGGATACTCCCTGGAACTGTTGAAAATGCTTGTGGAACTGCATTCCTAGGGTGGGCACTTGAAGTCCCCCGAAGGCAAGTTTGAATCTCCCGCTTGAGAGACTCGTGGTTGAACAGCAAGTTGACTCGTCTAAGCAGTTGAGCAAACAGTCAAGTAAATTCGATATGTAAGGTTGAATGAATGATCCAAATGAGAGCCTCCTCCTCCCTATGTCTTCGTGGGCCTTCCTTACCTCATGTGGGCCCCTCCAATCATCATTTCAAATTCCCTCCAAGCCATTTGAATGGCCTAGTTCGAATTCCCACGTGGGTGGCCCCCACCTTCCACTAGCAATCTAATTAAGCCGAAATTTCTCCTAAGTCCCTATGCTAAAATCATTGGGTCTTTTTCCTTAGCCAAAAATGTGCAAAAATGTGTAGAGATAACCTATCGCAAATGTGTTTGAGAAGGGCATGACACCTTCCTATACATTTAATGACTCATACAAGGGGCATGACACCTTCTTATACATGCCCAAGAAGGGTCCTTGTTACATGACATTGACTCAAATTGACTTTTATGACTAGATGACAAAATCTAAAGGTTCACAATGGGAACCTCAAATAAAATAAAATTCCTTGATCAAGAAACCCACGATTCAAGTACTTACGAAATAATTTTATTTTCTTCTTTTCATCAATTACATAAAATCACAATTACATATGTTATTATGAAGACTGAACCTAATTACACTTTTCAACAGGGCCAAGTTCAGAGTTTTGGAGGTCAATTAGTATTTTCCTTAAGGAGGCCAAGTTCCAGAATTATATTGAGGCCAAGTACCATTCATCCCTGAACGTAGAGTGGATTCTTCCCTAGAGGCTTAGAGCCTAGTTTCCTTGGAGGACAAATACAACTAATTAAGAAGGTTGGGTCTCATCAAGCAAGAGGATTAAATTGTTGGCGTTGAGGAGATCTAATTGCACATCTTTGGAGGTGGAATGTCATCTTCTTGTAGGTCGATTTGAGATCCCTTGGAGGCTGAATTATTGATCTAGAGGGGCTAAATTGTTGAGAAATCTACGGCATCATATGGATTAGGTTCTTTAGGTAGATTTCTCTTACACTTTGACATTTTCTTGTGAACACTCTTTTCTTCTTATTAGTTCTTCTTTTAATTTTTTATGTTCCTTTCATCAAGAAAAATGCCAAACAATGAAGATCACAACAAGAGAAAGAAGAAGGTTGGGTTTCATCAAGCAGGAGGATTAAATTGTTGGCGTTGAGGAGATCTAATTGCACATCTTTAGAGGTCGAATGTCATCTTCTTGTAGGTCGATTTGAGATCCCTAGGAGGCTGAATTCTTCATCTAAAGGGGTTGAATTGTTGAGAAATCTACAGCATCATATGGATTAGGTTCTTTACGTAGATTTCTCTTAGACTTTGACATTTTCTTGTGAATACTCTTTTCTTCTTATTAGTTCTTCTTTTAATTTACTATGTTCCTTTCATCGAGAAAAATGCCAAACAATGAAGATCACAAAAAGAGAAAGAAGATGTATGCACTCAACCAGGGCAAAACCCCTATCTAGGGGAAAACTCAATCCAACTCTTCCACTAGTATATTCAAATCAAGATGAAACAATCCAAGACCTTTTAGACGTAGACAAAGACCTCCTCCAATCACCAAGTCAGCCCTTCCTTCCAGTAGATGATCCCTGCCAAATTCTCCAAGTGTCAGCTTCTCAGATGCAACTTTAATCCAGAATTTTGGCTCGCAACTGCAGAATTTTGACCCCAACTTCAGAATTTCGGACTTGCAATTGATTCAGAAATTTTGGCCCTAGCTTCAATCCAATAACTTCTCACTTGTGAGAGAGAGATGCCTAAAAAATCGATTTTTGTCTTCCCGAGCTTCTTCCTTCTTTTTCCTCAACTTCGCTCTTCTTTTCTGCCTCTTTCTCTTGAAAATCAAACTTGTTTAGTGTGTGTCTCAAATGAGTCGAGTTGCCTCCCTATATATACTCTTTCTGCTGAGTCGAATAGCCCTAATCCAAGCCGACTTCATGAGGACAAGACCGACTTGGTGTGAAGGTGACAAATGACACTTTTGACTCAAAAATAATTATTTTTGCATGATACAAAATCCCAAGAAAGGTCTAATAAAAATGACAATGACTCTATTAACTCATGACAAAACCTAGAAGCCTTCAATGGAGGCTTTGACCTAAAAAATAAATAAAAGAGCATGAAACCCATGGTTCAATTATATTTCTCTTTTGTAATAAATTTTTCTTTTGACAAATACAATTATGCAAACAGACACTAGTTACATTCTTCAACACTCCCTCTTAACTAAGGAGGTATTCATAATTACATATATACAGAGGTACATGGAAGATCTCAAAATGAAATACTCTATGAAGAGTCACAACGCTACAGGTTAGCTACCTAACCAAGGTATCTAACTGGGTGGGACTAAGGTGTGTTCCAAGCTTTAGCCTCTATAGGTACCATCAAGGTTTTGCTCTAACACCAACCCAGGGATCTAGGTGTGTATCCAAGGTCAGAGTTCTAAGACCAATACCACCCTCCCTACTTCGAGATCTAGACATCATCATAAGTTAGCCAGATGTCCTCCCAAGCATCTTGTCGCCCTAAGATGCTTCATCTCTCATCAATTAAACCAAATATATCCACCAATCCAAGCATGCTTCAAACGTTCAACCTTTTTACGAAGAGATTTGTCTTCAGTCGGCAGCCAGCAGCCCCTTGCAGCCACCAGAGACTTGAATGTGCCACCATTCTTTGCCACCTGAGCTAGTTGTTGTGTGCCCTCACCCATCTGTTATGATCGTATGTTTGAAGGTGGGCCTTCCAACCTCAAACATATGACTTTTCATTATGCAATTGCAAGCTTATGCTTTCTTTTCTTGGGCACATTTGGAAATGGATTAGTGGGTTGATTCGGCAGAAAGAATGGGCTTGAACTGTACTCTTGTTCCCTTGTTTCAACCTGGGGATTAATCTTGTATCCTAGTCCTGTGGCATTTACTCTATCAGCTACTAGCTTTAGGACTGCCACTACATGGGAAACGCTAATTTTGGTTGCGTGGTCCCGCTTCCCACCATCATATATTTCTCTCCCCTCCCCTCATTACTAGAACTTTTCAAATTTTCCCCATCTGGGTCCACATTTGTTCATTGGGTCCACAACATGTTGGCTTCCCCCTCCCCTTGTCCATACTCTGGTTCGAGCCTGGAACGACGCCTTGGAGGTTGATGCAACTAAAAAGAAAGATAAAAGCATAATTAGGCCACTTACAATAGGAAATGTACCATAAAATGCAAAAGATCGCTGGGACATAAAAATTTAGCATGTCAGCAGAAGCCAAACATGAGCCCTACCCCCTATTACTATGGTCATCACTCTAGTTGCTAGGGCCCCTATGAGTGCCCCTTGCATCATTAAGGAACCCATGACTGTCTGTTATGACTAAAATATTCATAAACATCAATTAATAATAAACATTAAATAACAAATATAAATAATAATAATTAATTAATTAAATTAATTAATGTCCCATTAATTATAAAGGGGCATTGGTCAAAAGATGTGACCTTCTATATTCATGGCGAGTCAATGCCTACATAAGCACACCACCACGAAGAATTGTAACCAACCATTCAATTTCATCAATAATACATTTTACCTATCACTCTAACAAATACATTCTACACATACATTTACCTCTTGTGCATTGGTTTTCTTCACTCCAGTGGTATCAGAGCCACCAATCCACCAATTGTTTTGATGTTCCACTGTCACTTCGTCCCTTGTTCCACTGTTTCGTTGCATATATTGTTCTGCCATAAACTGTCTCGTTCCATACACTGTTCCGTTGCATACACTATCGGACTATGCCTTCCGTAGTCTTCCGCAAATTGTGTCGTTGTTCCATCCCACGCAACACCGTCGTACGCCCCTGATTTGCCTCCCTATCAACAGCTTTGTCCATTCCACATTGTGTTCTCATCAGTAATGCATCACCTGACTCCACATTCCCCAAGTTCTCTCGACCACGCTGCCATCCTGTTGACCATCTCTGCGGGTAAAGGTGCTATCGGTCGAGTCACGTCCTTTTAAAAAGGAACGAACCATGATTCGGTTATACGTATATATCATATTACATTCGTTGGTACATTATATATATATATTTATTATATATATATATATATATATAACTTAATTAATTTAATTAATTAATTTATATAAATTGATTAATTTAATTAATCAATATATATATATATATATGTGTGTGTGTGTGTATGTATCAACGAATATAATTTGATTAATTTAATTAATTAATTTATATCAGGTGACTAATTTAATTAATTAATTCATATAATTTGCTTAATTTAATTAGTTAATATATTAAAAAATAATAATAATAATGCTATTATTATCATTATTTAATTAAAAACAAAAAATTGGGTCTACAAGGAAAAAGAGGAACAAAATGGGAAACAAAAATCATGATACGAATTCAAGGAGAATTCAGGAAGAAATCGACTGAATGCGCCAACGCCTTGACAACGTCGAAAGGAAGTAGGGTGAACTAGGAAAAGACAAAAAGAGGTTAATTAGTAGTCAAGAGTCGAGACAAAATGGTAGATGATATCAAAGAATTGAAGAGCATGCTGAGCCAATTTATGGGAGGAGTCAATCCACCCTTTAATTCCTTAAGCACACAAGTGCCACCATAAAGCCCCAAGACACCACAGGGCGAAATTTTTCCAAGTCATGAGTTCCCATCAATGCACGAAGTCCCACGAATATCGCATATACAGTTCCAAGGAAGTCAGTACTATACAAAAATTCCTGAAAGAAACATCCACAGAATTAAAAGGGAATTACCTAAATACGACGGTAAAAACCATAAAGATGCCATTGTATGGGTAAATAAAATGGACGCCATCTTCGGAGTGTTGAAAAATGTAACTAGGTTCAGTCTTCATAATGACATGTAATTGTGACTTTTGTAAATGATGAAAAGAAGAGAATAAAATTATTTTTGTAATTTCTTGCTCCATGGGTTTCATGAGCAAGAGTTTTGTATATATAGATGGCTCCCATTGAGAGCATTAGGATTTGTCATTAAACTCGAAGAATTAATGTCATGTATGAAGAGCTCTTCTTGAGCATGTGTCAAACGTATATATGTCAATAAGATTGTCAATAGCCCTCCAACAACAAGCACAAGTCCTACTCTTCCATGTCGGCTTCAAGATGGAGTAACAAACTCATGTTGGCTCATAGTTTGAAGACACACCTATTCATAAGTTCATGTCGGCTTAATATAACGGACAGACCACTATAAACAGGCACCTCAGCCTATTCCACAGAGACAGATTTTCGGTCACATATCTCTGAGTTTTTCAGATGGGTAAAATAGAGATGAATTTGGATCTCTACTACAGACACAGTTCTAATGGAAGGGACAGCGAGGAAGTGATGAAAGGGACAGCGAAGAAGAGATGAAAGGGACTGCGAGTTTACTGCGTATGAGTGAAGTGAGACCATGGTGATGTATGCGAGGTAGTACAAGTAATACAAGCCACAGAGTATTATGCAGACTACAGAGAAATATAAGCAGCCAGAGAAATATTGACGATCCACTGTGATGTGGCCTGCAGAGAATAGTATATCGATTCCCCAAGAAAATATAATACAAATCAAAGATGCGAACCATAGATACTGGGAGCTACATAGGTGTGAACTGATCTTCTTCAGAATGCCAAATCGATGCCCAAAGTGATCGAGATATATTGCCAATATATAGTTGTTCCCACGAACGAATGGTCACGACTTATGGCTAGGCTGACTTGACGTTGACATGATATTTTTGGTGGGAGACATTTGAATTCAAATTCTACTCAATAATATTTCAATATATTATTTTGAATCCAATTCAAATTCTCTTCAAATGCTTGCTCCAAAATTATATCACACTAAATAATAAGAGTTTTTTATCCCTTTGGGGCGAGATGGGCTTCTCTTGGGGTCTTAAGGTTTCTATGGGGAAATTCATCCCATAGCTACCCAAATTTCAACATCTCTGAAACTAGGGATACCCAAGGTTGTCAGATCTTAAGCCCAAAATTGTAACAGAATAGAATAGAAAACTAACAACATGTAGCTCACAGCTGCCAAAGAGACCTTCTCCTCTTATCAACTATGGAAGTCGAATTACCTACGCAAGATTTTGTCTTCAACCCAAGTGCATTAGTGAGACGCAAGTTGATGTGTAGGTGTGCCTTGTCAACTTGAGGACGACACAAAGTGAGGTGTTCAAGCACTGGAGTTAAGAGAAGGTTTCAAGATGTGCATTGTTAACTCACAATTTTCTTGGAGTTCTCTTTCATGCATTTCGGTTAACTGATGATGAACGAAGATGAGATGGTCATGTGCAGGGCTAAGGGAGTATGCTTGAGTTCAGCTAAAATAGAAGTGGAAAGAAGAAGCATGCGCTCAATCTAGTGGATATACTCTGGATCTAACTCGTGTAAAATTGTCGTGAAGTGGGAGAGGAAAAGCCATGCAACTAGTTAACAAGACTACACTCTCAGTTATTTCCCCATGGATGCATGCATTGTAGTTAACTACAAGAAAAGTGCCAACTCATTCCTAAATAAGTGCACGAGTCCCAGTGGTCTTTAGTTCACTCATGAATGCACTCCAAATAACTCCCAGTCACACTCAAACTTATCTATGTGCAGTAATCCACATGCATGCGCCCAAACGCAATGTAGCTCTGCATCCTTATCCTCTTGGATAAGGCAAGGTAAGGACAGCTGATTTGCTATTAGTTTTCATGGTTTAAATTGGAAACATTACATTATGACAAACTCCAATGTAGAACATTGGACAATAGTAACAAGGGTTTTGAGATATGTTAAAAGTGAAATAAATTTTCGATTACTCTATCGTGAAAATGATGCACTTCAGTTGATTGGATATATTATTATATAGATTCTGATTGGGCAAGGATAGTGGATGATTGCAAATCAACAATCTATTATGTGTTCAATTTTGAAACAGATTCAGTTTCACCGGTTAGCAAGAAACATGTTTCACTTTCTTCTACCAAGGCAGAGTACAGGGTAGTAGGAAAATGAGCATGTGAGGCACTTTGGTTTAGAGGAACACTAAAAGATTTAATGCTTGAACAAACCAAGATGATAGTGCTTTTTTGTGAGAACCAAGGTGTCCTAAAATGAGAATCCAGTAATTCATGAGTGAACCAAACACACCAATGTAAATTTTCATTTCATCAGGTAGCTTGTAGAAGATGTTGAAATATAAAGTAGCTATGGTTGGCTTTTTTCATTGAAAACATGGAGAAGAAATGAATTTTGTCACCTACAAGTCGGCTCAAATAAGCCCTACAAGTCAGCTCCAAGAGGACTTCATGTCGGCCCCATTAGGGCTAATTAGCCCTCACATGATGCCTATTTATATGAGTTCATCAACTCTCATTTTGACAACCAACCAATGACAACAATTCAGTCTGCAATCAAAAACAAGCTTGGTCTTCTATTACAGAGCATATCCACAAGTGCAAAGAGGATAATAAGGGATCTTTTGACTTGATTTGCATCTCCTTCAAAGGCTCGTTGACTACAGTGATTTGGGTGTTTTTGACTTCTGCTCTGTTGATTCTTTAAGGCAGAAAAATTACAGAGAAGCTCGCTCCTTTATGTGAGATACTTCTGAAGTTGACAAAGGGTTTTGGGCCTAACTTTTGGACTGTTCGTTGGCAACTCTTTTTGTGGTGATTACAGTAAGAATTTCGGCCTCCTATCACAGTGACTTCAGGACTATATTTCGGCCTCCTTGGGCAGATCCTACTCAATGGACAGAAGTGGAATTTCTCTCCTTCTTTGAGCAGACTTTGATTGGGTATTTCATTGTTGACTGTTTTGGATTTGTTGGAACATTCTGATGTACTATTAATGGACAGAATCTCTCTCATAAGGAAAGAATTTTTGGGTTTTCCCCTTGTGGGTTTTTCCCTGGCTGTGAGCCTAATCTTGGTGTCTCTTGTCTCTCGCTTATTGTCTATTGTTCATTGTCTACTGAGATCTCTATTTACTGCTCTTGTTAAAGAATTAATGGCTGAAATTTTTCATGTATAGCTACTTGTTGATTAAAGGATAAAGAAGGAACTGTTTGTATCAATAGAAGTAGTTATCAACTGTGAAAAAATATTCTCGTCATTGCATCACTAGAATTTCAACAGACGATAATGAGGTTGAATTTCAATATTCACCGCACATCACCAAACTGCAGATATCTTCATGAAGTCACTCAGTCCAGATAAGTTTGTCAAATTCAGAGATAAGCTTGGTGTATTTTCCAGAATGACCATTAAGGGAGGATGTTAATGGTAATTATTAAATAATGGTCATTTAGACTTTAGAGTTCTAAAGAATAAAGAGGATGTTACATAACTTCTTTCTCCTCCACATTTGTACATATTAAGAAGCCATATGATGAATTGATGAATAACAATTTTATGGTTCCACTTCTCAGAAGTTGTCTCCCCTCTATTCAACCTACGTATACTCTGGTAGTAAATAACACTTTGTATCAACAAAAGCCAATATTCGATAGAGGTAAATATATTTATGTATTGAAAACAAGAACAGAAATAATGATTTATTACTATGGTAGCATATGTATAGGCAATATGAGAAAAGAGATGAGTTTCATGCAAATCAACTATAATTAATAGGATGTTTGAATTATAACATTCGACTGTATACTCATTATTAAGGTATTCCACCTTATGCAATACGCACAAACAGTATTGATGGTACATTTGACCTTATATTGACCTTTAACTAGGCAAAAACATTCCCTATTTCCTAAATTAGCCTTTGAGAATATTAGAGCACTAGGAAAAGAGTTTTTCTGCCCCTTGGAAAGCAACAATTTAGGTTAAATTTTACAACCAATTCCCAGCTGTTAGATTAACCAGCAATTATGACCAAAGAAGAGTTTATTGTGCATCTCACAGCAATCAGTAAACTCATAAAACTACTCCCTATCACTTATTGAATTCCAAGGTAGACACCTTGTATAACTAAAATTCAGCACTGATCACTCCTATTGGAAGCATTGCGCAATACAAGGAACAGAAGAAGCAATAGCATACCCTATTTTTTCCGGCCACTTGTTGAAATATGCCTCACATATACTGCATACAAAAAGGACATAAATGGCCTGTAGACATTATACAAATGAAATGAAATTTGCAAGAATTCTCCCATGACAATATTAATCTATGTAACCAATAATCGCATATAAAATACAGTAAGACAAACAAATTGACAAATATTTTAAATTGTATCTAAGTCATTGTTGCAACCATCTACCATCAATAACTTGAGTCTCATCCCTGCATTCCTAAACAGTGCAAACCATATGTATTTCTGTAAATGTTGTTTATTGCGATGGTTATTTCCCTTGTATCTTGATATAAACCTGTTTTGTCTGGCATTATAGAAACAGCATGCCTGCCTCTGGATTATTTCTCCCACACTTATTTTCTATATGTATTACTGCACCAAGAGACGCAAGGTGCACTCTACAGCCCAGTATGGATGAGATGTGTAACAAAACATAATACTAATAAATGAAAATTAAAGAACAGTTCAGATCCATGAAAATGAAAAAATTTAAAAAAGGCCAAGCATTAAAAAATAAACCAGCATAGATCAACAACCGATATTTTAAGCAAAGACACAATTATTTTTGTATAGGAGAAGTGTATCATATACCAAGCCCTAAAAGAGGCATGTGTGACCTGGGGTTTCAAAATGTAGATCAACAAGGGAATTTCTAGGCTTACTAGTACCACAGAAAGGATTTGCAAATAATATAAATATATAATCAACAAACGATGAAGAAAAACCTAAGCCCTAAGTTGAAGCCCTAGCTAGGTTTAGGGTTTTCCTAAAGCACAAATTACTTAGGGAGGATGACAAGCCCTCCTAGGACAAATTTAACCATGCAAAATGCTATCTTTGAGTGAAAAGCATCCACAAGGTAAAATCCAAGCCATGTAAGCTCCAAGATCCATCCAAAAAGGCCCTAATTGAATTCAGCCCTAAAATAGCCCTAGCGCCTTGCCTTGCAGGACATAGAAAAATAAAAGGAAAGGAAATATTTAAGTTTTTGTAAATTTTTTACCAACACCAAGGATACCAGTTCCTATCCCTACTTGGGTGATGAAGTCTTAAGGCTAAATTTAAAAGAAAGTGATTTAATGCTTGGAGTAAGAGGGAAAACCTAGTTTTCACTTGTACAAACCATAACTATCTTTTTAGTGAGGGGAGAAATTAAATAGGGGAAGCTCTCTACGAGGTCCCCTATGGATTTCAAGGAAAATAAATTTAATATGCAATAATCATCCAAGATTTTCCATAAATAGTATTCATTTAAACATGGAACAAATAAAACCGTAGCAATAATCAATTACAAATTTACATGAAAAACAATAAAAATCCACAATAATAACTTAAAATTATTTCATGAAATAGCCTTCTTTCAATCATAAAAAGACATCTCCAAGACAAAAATCAATCTCCAATAGTAATAGCATGTTATGAAAAAAATTAATTAATTTTAGGTTTATTATTTAATTTAGGTTTAGTTAGACGAAAGGGCACGATCATAAGATCATGCCCTTTCCTAAAGGGTGCCATGGCGGTATATAAGCCAGGCAACCCATTGTAAATCATCATCTCTCTGTAATTCATTTTTATTAATAAAAGTATTTTATATATATTTCTGTTCATCCGGAAGTTTTACACTTCATCTGGTATCAGAGCAGGTTTCATCCGCCTGTTGGAAGAAGACACTGTGGCACAGTGTTTGGCATTCTCCCACATACCCGATTTTCTCTGCTCGCTGATCCCTGTTGTTCCCTACCGCGAACCCCGACGTCTGCTACACCATCACCGGCACGTTGTTGACCATCCGACACCCCCATACATTTGAAACCACTATACAATCTTTGCGAAAATACGTGTGAACCTGTGGTGGATATCGTGACCCTTTTTTATGGTGTTGAATCTGCGTCTTCAATTACAACTTCTTATTAACCAATTGCGGATTTATAAAATTAACATTGCAGTCTCGGACCAAGCATATAGCTACGTGATTTTGACATAGTTTTCTCTGATAAACATTTATTAAAATCTTGAATCATTCAATACTTGACACCTCGGACCTGTGCGTAGCATTCAATACTTGATACCTCGGACCTGTGCATAGAAGGACCAGATCTTACATTTTCGAAACAACACCCAGATCTCAGATTGAAGGCTCGGACTACAGTCTTGTAGCTTCTTCTCTCATCTTCGGACATGTGGAAACCGCATTAGTAAACAACCTTATCTCTTCAGCTCAAATTTGATTGCAGTGGTTTTTTTGAATAGTCAAGGGTTCCGTCAAAAATCTGTGTGGTGAGAACTGCGTTATTTTCTTTAAAACAGTCGAGGGTTCCGTTTCTTTAAAACAGTCGAGGGTTCTGTTTCGTGCTGTCTGCTATCCCTGCTGTCCGTCGTCGGCTGCTCATACTGGCTGTCGGACTGCGTGGGCTCTGCCAGAAACAGTTCAGAAAAAAAATCTCGTCAATTGTTGCGCTGAACCAACGAATTCCGGCATTTTTTTATATACCTGCGGTGATACGTTGTAAGCTCACGTTTTCCTGTGCGGTGTGCGGTTATTATTCCTGTCCGCTCGAGAAGGGGTTTGAAAAGTCACGGAACGTGTCTGTCGTTTCAATTAAACAGCGTTCAAGTAAATAGCAATTCGTTATATATAGTTATAACCTATAAATAACTATAACTAAACAAGCGTTTATTATATATAGTTGTAATATATAAATAACTATATTATATAGTTATATATTATTAAAATATATTATATAACTTTGCAACATACATATATATATTATTTATATATAACGTAATCTATATATACATAATATATAATATATTATATATTATATATAATATACATTAATTTAATTAATTAAAATAATTATATTTATATATAATATATAATAATTTAATAATTGAATTCATTTTTAATTAAATTAAAAGTTATATTATATTAAGTTAATTTAATTAATTTAAATTTATTTTAATTTAATAAAATTTATATGTATAAAATTTATTTTAGCTAAAAAAAAAAAGAAGAGGGAGGAAAAATATTTTAGCTGGCAAATAAATACACACCCCCGCAAACCCGCTCAATGTCGACAATGACAATGGCGGATTTCCAAAAAAGGTTGTTGGATGCAGAGCAAAAAATAAATAACAACCACGACGAGGTCAGTAAAAGATTAAATGAAGTCGAGAGCAATCTTGGGGAGCAAGCGGACAAAATCAAAAATCTTCAAGATATGACGAATCGAATAGAAATAAAGATGGAAAATTACCATGCCCAGACAGAAGTAGGGATCAAAGAGGTCTTAACAATGCTGACAAGTCTGTGTAAAAGGTTGAATTGTACAGCCGAACAACTACTAAAAGAAGGTGAAGAGAATCAAGAAAACATCTCGTCAGATTCAACTAAGTCCACAGACTCTCATGACAAAATTGAATCCCCAAAAAAATCAGCGACACCCCACCAAGAAGCGAGTAACACAGCCTTTACAAACAAGCAACTCTGGATAACTTTACAATCAACACCTTTTTTCGCTCAACCAGTAGCAAACATACAGCGACGGCCAAAAGTCCGAGATGCCTAAAATTCGATTGGAAAACGAAAAAAACACTGTTGCATGGATAAATAAAGCAGAAGAATACTTTGAGATATATGACATCACTGACGATGACGAAAAACTGAGACATGCATCCATGAAAATGGAGGGAGAAGCATATAACTGGTATATGTGGTGGAAAAAGACAACACACGTCATCAGCTGGAGAAAATTTAAAGATGCATTCTTCAAAAGATTCCAAGGTGTAAAGGAAGAAGAATTCTTTTCAAAACTCATCAAATTACGACAAAAATGAAGTGTGGATGAATACACTCAAGAATGGGAGACCTTAGTAACACGAGTACCTAGGTTATCAGAATCTCGTTTGACTCAATCATACGTCTCAGGACTTAAATCCCATTTACAAGCAGAACTTGAGATGCATGACATTACATCTATAGAAGTAGCAAGACGAAAAGCAAAAACAGCGGAAAAGAAATCCGAACCAATATTTTGGTCAACAGCAAAAAAAGCTTATGCAAGACGAAGGATACCCCAGTATGTGGACTCAAATAATACAAGATATGTTCCACCGCATCGTCGTGAAGATGAAAAATCGAATGTGGAAATGCAAAGAATAAAAGAGGGTAAATGTAAACGCTGTGGTGAGAAGTGGGACCCCAAACATAGATGTGCTAAAGGAAAAGAACCAAAGAACCTATATAATTGTGAAGCAACCAATGACTCAAACAGTGAAGATTATGACGTAGAAGACACAAAAGACGCCCTAGAATTCTCACCAGAATTAGATGACGGAAGTACTCCGCAAGTGTCATTATCAGCCATGACAGGTATATCACAACCTCAGACCTTGAAGTTAAAAGGACACATAAAGAAGAACAACGTAGTGGTTCTCATCGACCCTGGAAGCACACACAATTTTATAGATGCGACTGTGACCAAGAAACTCAATATTTTTTCATTTCCCTTACCAAACATGAAAGTGATGATAGCTAATGGTAAGAAGATTGAAAAGGTAGGGAAATGCCATAAAGTCAATTTGCAGATTCAAGACTTTAAATTAGAGTCTCCGTTCTTCATGGTACCGTTAGGAGGAGTAGATGTAGTTTTAGGCATCCAATGGCTACGAACTTTAGGTACTTATGTCGCCAACCATCAATTACAATTTATAAAATTCAAATGGGGAGGTCAGAAGTACAAACTACATGGATTCCAAGCACCAGAAAATCATGTTGTGTCATTATCTCAGATGATGAAGCTGAGTCGAAGAAGAGCACCTACTTATGCAGTACAATGTCATCAATTAGAAATGTTATCTGCGAATATGACCAAAGAAGAGTCACTAGAGATGCAAGATCTAATTCAGAAGCATGGAAAAGTATTTCAAGACCGACCTATGAAAAAGCCATACCAATATCCACATCACCAAAAAACGAAACTTGAGAGATTAATCCAAGACCTTTTAGAATGTGCGACCTTGATCATCTTAGAATATCTGATCAAGTGGAAGGACGTACCCGAAGAAGACGCTTTCTGGGAGAATGAATCATTCTTCAACAACATCCGTCGTTACTTATGCTTTGAGGACAAAGCATTCTTTCGAGAGGAAGGCAATGTTATGTAAAAAATTAATTAATTTTAGGTTTATTATTTAATTTAGGTTTAGTTAGGCGAAAGGGCACAATCATAAGATCATGCCCTTTCCCAAAGGGTGTCCATGGCGGTATTTAAGCCAGGAGCCCCATTGTAATCAGACATCATCTGTCTATTCTTTTATTAATAAGTTATTTCTATATATATTTTCTGTTCATCCATAAGTTTACACTCCACATAGCTCCTCTATCATATTGCCAAGGTCTTCCAAGCAATATGTGACACACATCCATTGGCATCACATCACATACAATTTTGTCCTTATATTTGCCCAACTGCAACTCTACTTCATACTATTCATTCACTAACAGTTGATGTCCGTTTTGTAACCATGACACCTTGTAAGGTGTTAGATGTTTCATTGTCTTCAGTTTCAATTTGTCCACCACTTTTGTAGAGACCAAATTATCAGTGTTGCCACTATCAATGATCATCTGACAACATTTCCCTTGAACCTTACACATGGTTCTGAACAAAGTCTTTCTTTGTGATGGTTCAGCTATCTCGTTTGCTGGCTTGAGCAAGACTTTATTAATTACCAAAGATTCTCCTCTCTGGTACATTTTCTTCTACCACTGCTGGTGTTGTTGCTTCTCCCTTAACTGGACCAACAATTGCATTCCTCTGGCTTGTTCTTGCATTCTCTGGGCACTCAAAGGCTTTGTGTCCCAATTTGTTACCTTTGTAACATCTTAGTTCTTTTCCTCTTCCTCTGCCTCCTCTTCCTCTAGAAAAACTCCCTCTGCCACTTGCATCACCATGCTGGGTTGCGCTGCTGCTAGCTCCATCTTTAGGTGTTGTAGATCTTCCTCTACCACCTTGACTTCCCCTTCCTTGGAAAGTACCTCTCCCTCTGGCAAACTGCTTCCTCACGAGTTTTTCTTCCGCGTTCAGCACCATCAGATCAGCTTCCTCTACTATTTTAGGAGACAATATACTTATCTCATCTTGAATGTCCATCCTGAGACCATTCACATATCTAGCCACCTTCTCTTCTGTATCATGAGTTTGTCCAGCTCTTATGCTTACCTTATAGAATTCCTCTGTGTACTCTTTCACTGTCATAGACCTCTGTCTAAGATTCTGCATCTGTTTGAACAAGGTTTGCTGATAATTACTTGGTAGAAACTTACCTCTTAGCTTTGCTACCATCCTGCTCCAATTTTTGATAGGTTGTTTGCCAAGTCTCTTTCTTTCTACCTGCACACCATCCCAACAAAGCACTACATGGCCCTTTAACTTGGTGATAGCAAACTTTACTTTCTTCTCATCTTCTGTTTCTTCATAGTCAAAGAATTTCTCCATGCCATTAATCCAGCCTATCAATTCTTCTTGATTCAGTCCTCCTTCATATATTGAAACCTCAGTGTTTGGCCTAGTTGTGGATCTCATCACTGACTAGAAGAATCTCATCTCAAGAGTAACTGCTATAGCTTCCTCCTCTCCTTCAACTTCAACCTCAGGGTCACTAACATCCCCATCATCTATATTTCTCCCTGTTGTTAATGCCTCTAATCTTGCTTGCATCTGTTGCACAGCCTACATCACTTCAGCATTTGCAACTAGCCGTCCTCTTCTACCACATCCTCTTCCAACTCTGAAAGCTATATTAGCTTTTTCTTCTTCCGCTTCTGAGATTCAATTCAGTGTCAAAAGGTTGCTCTGATACCACTAATGGTGGCTTGGGTGCAGGGGATATAGACAAATGCCCAAATCCTGATATAATTTCCTCTAATTCTAGTGGAGTTCCTTCTGCTTCCTGCACTAGAGTATCAGTCATCTATTTCTAGACAGACTATTCATAAAAACTCTCTTCTTTTTTTTCAACATCACCACTCTTTTCCCTTTTATCACCCCAACCCTTGTTATCAGACACAAATTATACCATAGGGCTTTTTTCCTCTATCGGGACTATAATTCCATAGGAACTATAAATTACACTATCGAAGGGGTTTTTGAATGGATTTAACACTATTGTGTGTAAAATACACTATCGGCGCTTTTAACACTACCATAGTGCATTTACGCATGGAAATATGCTATCGGCGGTTATAAACAGTTGTAGTGCTATTTCCCAAGAATTACACTATAGCGGGTTTTACAAAGGGAAATACTAATACCCAGAGATACACTATCGGCGCAAGTTTTCAAAGAAATGCGTTATACGCAAATAACACTATCGGCGAGGTTAACTATCAGCGCTTCCAATGTTCCTTTCCCCGAAGCGACAACAAGTAGCATTATCGGAAATCGCAATTGGCGATTCCAAAGCCTCCTTGCCAAACTCTTTCCGCATGGGTCTTACGATCCGATAAGCCACAGACCCCATATATTATAGAAACACCCTTATAAGGTTTCAGATCCGGATGTCGGACTTCGGCACTTTTAAAGGGTTAGTTCCTCCCCACTATAGTTGTAATATTCCTAACACGAAATATTCCTCAAACCCCAGCAAAAACTCCAACCAAACATGTGCAAATGATATAATAACCCAGAAGTGATAAATAACAATGGAACAGCATATAATAATGTAAACCGGAAATATAAGCAGATACACAAGAAATGCAGCAAGAAAATGCTAAGCCATTTTATTATACTGAGCAATAAAATGAGTACAAGAGGTGATCAAATAGAAGGCACCTCGACTTGCACAAGGCAAGTGAAGAAATACTCTAAGAATGACAAGAATGGCCTCTCTACATGGATGATGTTGTTGTGTTGTTGTTGCTGCTAGGAAACAAATGATGATTTGGGGCTGCTCCCCTCCTCGGAAAAAGCTGAAACTCTGGATTCGGGCTCTACTCAATAAAAGCAGAAAAACCCAGAAATCTTTCCTGGAATGGCCAACCCCTGAAAAACACCCCCTTGGGGTTCTACGCAGTTCCTCAATGCCCTGTGCTGCCACTGAAGAAAACCCCTCTGAACTCTGCCTGAAACACTGCCTGAAACCCTGCCAAAAATCCTCCAATGAGACAAGAGCCAGACCCGTGCTCAATCACCCAGCATAAATCCACCTGCAAAACCCCAATCCAGCGCTACAACCAAAAAGAACTGCGTCCCTCTCCAAATGTTGCGCAGTCCTCCAAAACGCTGATGAAACTGCTGCCGAAATGTCGATAAAACTACTGATGGACATACCTTGCCCGAGCAGGCACTCGAAGTCCCCCGGGGCTAAGGGTGAGATCTCCGAACGGAGACACTCAATGCACTAAACAGCGCTGCAGACTAGCTAAACAGCGAGCATGCTCTGAAGTCGAAACAACTAGCTCAAAACGCACATAACTGAATGATGCAAAATGAGGGGGCTCCTCTCTATTTTATAGCCTCTGCCTCTCACAATCCCTAGGCTCACCTCCTCCTGCGTGCTTCTACTCTAACCACGTGTTCTTCCATCCTGCGCAGTCTTTCCATGTGTCTGTGTGTGCTCCACTTCTGCGTCCCCCTTTGGCCCCCTTGGCTCCCCTTTAAGTCACAATGTTGTGCTACCTAGGAAGTGACTTTTTATTCTAAAGTGAGTTATGTCCCCCTTCCTCACTTTTTTTATTTACAAATAACTATAGAAGGCAAAAATTGAACAAAATCGAATATTCCAATTAGCCATAGCTAATTAGGAATATTATAGTCTCCCCCGGCAAAATGTTGCTTGTCCTCAAGCAACTGAAGTGATGGATGCTGCAAGATCCTCTCACTCTCCCAAGTGGCATCCTCATCCAACAAATTCTTCCACCTCACCAAGAATTCTCGGACCGTCCTGCTCCGCAGCTGCCTCTCCCTGGTATCAATGATAGCCTCCGGCTGCAATACCCAATGCCCCTCGTCATCCATGGGTGGTAGCTCATCTATCACTGTCACCTGCTGCCCCAATGCCTTTTTCAGGCATGATACATGAAAAATGTTATGAATCTTGCTGCCTTGGGGCAGCTCCAACTCATATGCAACCTGTCCAACCCTGCGTATCACCCTGTACGGCCCATAAAAGCGAGGCTTGAGCTTCTCAGCCCCCTTCTGCTTTAGTGACAACTATCGGTATGGTTGTAATCGTAGGTAGACCATGTCCTCTACCTCGAACTGTCTCTCCACTCGACCCCTGTAGGCATACAACTTCTGTTGGTTCTGTGCTGTAGCCATGTTATCCTTGAGAGCTCGGAGAATATCTTAACTCTCTTGGATCCAAATCTTGGCTCTGGGAGCCTTGCTATCACCAAACATCACATCAACAAAGATAAAGGATGATACCCATATAAGGCATAGAATGGTGACATACCAATGGACATGTGATATGAAGTATTGTAGCAGTACTCCGCTAGATGTAGCCACCTCAACCATGCTCGTTGCTGCCCACTGACATAGTTACGCAAGTAGCCCTCTAGCCACTTGTTAACTATCTCTGTCTGTCCATCCGTCTATGGGTGATAACTGGTACTCGATGTCAACTCCGTCCCCACCAACCGGAAAAGCTCCTGCCAAAATCCGCCCATGAAACGGCTATCCCTATCACTGATGATGGTCTTAGGAAGACCATGTAGCCTGAAGATCTCTCTAAAGAACAGCTCAGCCACCTGTGCAGTTATATAGTGTGTGGATATGGCAAAAAAATGCGCGTACTTCATTAGTCGATCAATGACGACAAAGATGCAATCCTTGCGCTGTACCGTGGGCAACCTTGTGATGAAGTCCATCGAAATACTTTCCCGTTTCCCCTCCAGAATGGGAAGAGGCTGCAATAATCCCGCGGGATGGCTCATCTCTCCCTTGTTCCTCTGGCAAACATCGCACTCCCGGATGTGCTGGAGTACGTCCTCCTTGAGGCCCTTCGATGAAAACCTCTCCATAATGGCCATGTAGGTTTTGGTAAACCCCTGATGTCCTGCCAATGGTGAATCATGTGATGCCAGGAGTATCTTCTTCTTGAGCTGAGACCCCTCAGTCAAGAAGATCTGATCCCTGTAATAGATTATCTCATCGACCACCCTGTACCTGTCATCTGTCACCTTCCCATCCAGAATCTCACATGCAAACATGTCCTTGGAGTACTCTACTAAGAGTCGAGCCCTCCAGTCTGTATCCAAGCTCATAAGAGACAACGTGGCTAGTCTACGTGAAAGGGCGTCTGCTACCACGTTGTTCTTACCCTTGACATACTCAATGTCAAAGTCATATGCTAGGATCTTGCTGATCCACTTCTGTTGCCTCTCCTGTAGTTTCTTCTGCTCCAAAAAGAACTTGAGGCTGTTGTGATTAGTCCTCACCCTGAACCTATTACCCACCAAGTACTGTCGATACCTAGCCAAGGCATGCATGATGGCCAACATCTCCTTGTCGTATATAGAATACAACCTCTCGTGCGGAAGGAGCTTCCGACTCTCAAAGGCTATAGGGTGACCTCCCTACATCAACACTGCGCCGATCCCCTCTCCCGACGCATCACTCCAAAATAAATGGCTGCGTAAAATCTGGCAACGCAAGCACTAGGTAGCTGCACATAACCTCCTTGAGCCTGTCAAAGGCTCGCTGTGCCATATCTGACCAACTGAATGCCCCCTTCCTCATCAAATCTATCAGGGGTGCAGCAAGCTGCGAGAAACCTTTGACGAACTTCCGCTAGTAAGTACAAATGCCAACGAATCCTCGAAGTTCTGTCACATTTCTCGTCTCCGGCCATTCTCTGATGGCCCTGATCTTCTCCTCGTGGACCCTCACTCCGTCCACCCCTATGATGTGTCCCAAATACAACATCTTCGTCAACCCAAACACTCACATTTGGAGAGTTTGGCATAGAACTGTTGCTCCTGTAAGATATGCAATACCGTCTCAATGTGCTGGAGATGCTCCTCCCAAGTCCTGTTGTAAATGAGAATGTCATCAAAGAACACCAACACAAACTTCCTCAGGTGACTACGGAAAATGTGATTCATGCAGGATTGAAATGTAGCGGAGGCATTGGTTAGCCCAAAAGGCATCACCAAGAACTCAAAGTGCCCATAATGACACCTGAAGGCGGTCTTGGGAATGTCCTACTCCCTCACGCGAATCTGATGGTACCCAGATCTCAAATCAATCTTTGAGAAGAATCGTGCTCCCCTCAACTCGTCCATCAACTCATCGATCCTAGGTATGGGGTTCCTGTTCTTCAGGGTCTTCTTGTTCAAGGCCCTATAGTCAATGCACATCCTCAATGTACTATCCTTCTTCTTCACCAACACCACAGAAGAAGCAAAAGGACTCGTACTCGGTCGAATGTGCCCAAGAGCCAACAACTCTTGGATAGCCCGCTCAATCTCATCCCGATAAGCCTTGGGGTGCCTATAGGGGGTGGTGATCATGGCCTGTATGCCCTGCTCAAGCTCGATGGTGTGCTCAAACCCCCGATCCGGTGGCTATCCTAGTGGAATCTCCCAAACACTATGTCATATTGATCAAGGATGGACTGTATCTCTGGATGTACCGTCTGCCCTGTAGTCCCTGCCTCTGATGCCCGCAGCTCCACTGCCCACTCTATGTCTCCCTTCCGGAGCACTGCCTCCATCCGATGAGTCGACACAGTCTGAGGCGGATATGTGTGTTGTCCCCGTATCTTCTCATGCCTCCCTATCTTCTCATCATCCCACTCCATCTCTAGGGTCTTCCAATCTGTCGTGACCTTCCCTAGAGTGATAAGTCATTGAACACCCAGTATCATGTTGGTGTCCGGAATATCGACCACGAAAAATTGATCAGTCAACGTGTAGGTGCCCATTGTCACTGAAAGCTCTAGAACATAACGAGCACACGTCATGGTCTGATCTCCTGGGACCAAGACTGAAAACCCATTGAAGCTCTCTGTTTATATACCTCTCCGCTCAACCATCTGGGCATCGATGAAGTTGTGGATCGCCCCACTGTCTACCAAAACTGATACTCGCTGGCCACGTACTGTCCCCCGTACGCATAGCGTCAAATACTTGGGAACTCGTAATACGACAAGGGCCCCTCCAGTAGGTGCAAAAGATGAACCACTTGCTGCTGGCGGTGGAGGTGGCAAAGGTCCCTGTATGGCATGGCTATCTCCCGCCTCCACATCATCCTCGTCATCCTCTTCTCCACTACTCTCGGAGAAGACCTCAATAAAATGTGTTTTGCCAGCAGCACATCTATGTACCGGTGCCCACGGCTCCTGACATGTGAAGCACAACCGCTTCTTCTTCAGCTCCCTCCTAGCATCGTCATCAAGCTGTACTTGTCCTGGATTCCCCTTTGGAGGAGGAATCCTCACATCCTTTCCCTTAGACTGAAAAGTCTGTCTCTGGGGGTAAGGTGTCCGGGTCCTGGGTAAGACATCCTGTAAGTCTCGAGTCCTGCTAATAGCGTCCTGGAGTGTGGCCGGTTTAGTGGATCGAACTAAACCCCGAAGTGGCTCTACTAACCCCTCAACATACATATAAGCCTTTCGTGTCGTGGATAGGTCTGGCACCATCACAAAGACCCTCAAGAAATCTGCAATGTAGGTCTCTAGGCTCCCTGTCTGTTTGAGCCTCGTCAGCTCAGCAAAATGTTGCTTTGCATCCCTCCGATCAAATCGCTCCATCAGTCTCCTAGTAAACTCGACATATGTCATCACTTTGGAGTGCCCCAGTGTAACCATCTCGTGAAACCACTAATCCTGGGCCTCGCCATCCAAATGCAATATTGCCACCTTGATGGCCACTGCCTCTGACATCTGGTTAAGCTGGAAATAAATGTCCAGCTTCTCCACCCAAGACTTTGCCGAACTGTTTGATGAGCCATCAAACGTAGGCAAGTGGAATCTACTTGTTGCACGGTGGGTGTCACCATCATGGTAATGCCGGTACCCTCTGTGATGGTCGCGGGGTCTACTATCCCGCTGGAGCTGAACAAAATCTCTGAATGAGAGGGCTTCCCTGAACTCCTGTCCATAGGCCTGGTATTCTGCAAATAATCAGCCATATGTCTGGGCTCTGCCTCCTGATGGGCTATGGCCCCCGTGTCTGCTCCTAAGAAAGTGGGCATGGTAGAGTGTGTAGGGGCATGTGAGACCACCTGCTGCACAGTATCACGCTGCGTTGGCAAGTGATGGGATGCACCTGATCCCTCACCAATGTGAAAAATTCATGGGCTCTCACGCTGTCTGGCCTCTACTGCCATGAATCTCCGCCCCATCACCTCAATCTGCCTCGACAGATCCTGCACTGATTTGAGGAGCATATCCACAAATCTCTTCCCGTCCTCGTCGGCCCTCTGTTCTGCGTCCACTACTGGCTCTCTTGGTTATGTGTCTACCACAGGCTCCTCTTGTTCTGCGTCCACCACAGGAACACAGTCTCCCTCTCCGTAGGTATTCTCCAACCTACGCTCAGTGTCTCTGTACCTCCTACCTCTGTAACAAATGTAGGGTTATTCCCCCAGTGTCATAGATTGCTAGCTCCACAGACTAAGCCAAATCTATGCTCTGATACCACTGTCATATTCCTAACCCGAATATTCCTCAAACCCCAGCAAAAACTCCAACCAAATATGTGCAAATGATATAATAACCCAGAAGTGATAAAATAACAGTGGAACAGCATATAATAATGTAAACCAGAAATATAAGCAGATACACAAGAAATGCAGCGAGAAAATGCTAAGCCATTTTATTATACTGAGCAATAAAATGAGTACAAGAGGTGATCAGACAGAAGGCACCTCGACTTGCACAAGGCAAGTGAAGAAATACTCTCAGAATGACAAGAATGGCCTCTCTGCGTGGATGTTGCTGCTGCTAGGAAACAAATGATGATTTGGGGTTGCTCCCCTCCTCAGAAAAAGTTGAAACTCTAGATTCGGGCTTTACTCAAAAAACCCAGAAAAACCCGGAAAGCTTTCCTGGAATGGTCGACCCCCAAAAAACACCCCCTTGGGGTTCTACGTAGTTCCTCAATGCCCTGCGCTGCCACTGAAGAAAACCCCTCTGAACTTTGCCTGAAACCCTGCGAAAAATCCTCCAATGAGACAAGAATTGGACCCCTGCTCAATCACCCAGCATAAATCCACCTACAAAACCCCAATCCAGCACTACAACCAAAAAGATCTGTGTCCCTCTCCAAGTGTTGCGCAGTGCTCCAAAACGTTGATAAAACTGCTGCCGAAATGCCAATAAAACTACTGCTGAAATACCGATGGAAATACCTTGCCTGAGTACACACTTGAAGTCCCCCGGGGCTAAGGGTGAGATCTCCGAACGGAGACACTCAATGCACTAAACAGTGATGCAGACTAGCTAAACAGCCAGTGTGCTCCGAAGTCGAAACGACTAGCTCAAAATGCACATAACTGAATAATCCAAATGAGGGGGCTCCTCTCTAGTTTATAGCCTCTGCCTCTCACAATCCCTAGGCTCACCTCCTCTTGCATACTTCTCTTGCCACGTGTTCTTCCCTCCTATGCAGTCTCTCCATGTGTCTGCATGGGCTCCACTTCTGCGTCCCCCTTTGGCCCCCTTGGCTCCCCTTTAAGTCACAAAGTTGTGCTACCTAGGAAGTGATTTTTATTCTAAAGTGAGTTATGTCCCCCTTCCTCACTTTTTTTATTTACAAATAACTATAGAAGGCAAAAACTGAACAAAATCGAATATTCGAATTAGCCATAGCTAATTAGGAATATTACAATAGTTCTGCGATGCGATATTGGTTCCGACCCGATATGGGTATGAGCCAAATATAATAAGATTTCAGGTCCGGAACTCAATTCCAGCTAAGTCTTTTCGCGGTTTTCCTGTGTAAAACAGAGTTTTCACTGTGGAACTCTATAATGCAAATAAAGAAGTTAGGGCTCGCCGATACGAAGGAAACACAGTGCAAAGGCTTCAACCGAAGAGTTAATTGGAAAATAAGGTCAAATCACCAATATTAAGACTCAGAAGAAAAGCAATGAAGTCAAATACATATACAAATACCAGTTAACAGGTAACCACAGTTCTGATGCACAAAAGTCTTTTGGAGGTAACCACGCCTCCGGGATCGACTAATACACAAAGAAAAACACCCTTCCTTTGGAAAATATGCAATAAAGGCATGCGGTCAAAATCCCATTACAATAGTATTCAAAATACACTTATACTGGTTCGTGTTAACAACCAGGTTCTAAAACAGGGCTTAATTTAATACAACTACCAGTGCTATGAGACATGCTCCTCGAGAATCTCCACTTATACTAACTAGTTCTATCTGTTCAGTGAGGTATTCTCCTCGAGAACTTCCACTATGGCTTAACTATTGACCATTTATTACAACATGATTTATTCCTAGATTCTATCCTTATGCTAACTAGAAAAACATGGAAATTGATGGCTAAAGGATCCCACTCCTTTGCTTGTAGATTTTTTTGTATTTTTGGAATAAATTTGAAGATTTTCCCTCCAAGTCTCATGCTCTTGCATCAAATACCCTGGTCAGATATCTAGTCCGCGGCACTAAGTTTGCAAGAACTCTTCGTAGTTCATTCTGAGATCTTCCATGTACCTCTATATATATGTAATTATGAATACCTCCCTAGTTAAGAGGTAGTGTTGAAGAATGTAACTAGTGTCGGTCTTCATAATTGTATTTAAGTCATAATGAAATATATTTGTCAAAAAAAAGAAAAAGAAATTTTATTATTAAATAAATTGACTTATTAAAGCACGGGTTTCATGCTTGGGTCAATTGCTTTTAGGTCAAAGCCTCTATTGAAAGATTCTAGGGTTTATGTCAAGTGTCCTTGTCCATGTCATATTGTAAAATAACCTTCTTGGTCTCTATTTGTCAAAGAAGAAATTTATTTTATTGTAAAATAGGTCAATTAACCCTCCTCCACCCAATCGGCCTCAAACTGGACAAGTCAGCCTAAACAAAGGGGCAGAAACTTCAATATAAAGGCAGCAACTTGACCTCATTTGTCACTCACACTCACAAGTTCAATATGCAACTTCTGGGACCAGAAAAAAGTGTGAATTTCTACGGAAGAAGAGGAAAGGGTTGGCGAAGAAGGAGGACCTTTCCAAGCAAGACAAGTTGGGTTTTCTCTCACCTCTCCCATACGTGGGAAGTTCTGGAGTATTACAGGAGGCCGAAATTCTACAATAGCTGGGGAGGTTGAAATTTTGAAGCTGGGGTCGAAATTTTGTAGCTCAGAAGTTGAAGTTCTGGACTGTTGTTGGGCTTAAGTTTTTGGATAAGAAGGGACTACTAAATCATCTTGGAAGGTTGACTTGGTGGAGGAGGAAGGTCTGTTGGTCTAAGATCTTAGTCTATCCCATTTTGAATTTACTAAAGGAAGAGTTCTTTGATTGGGTTTTCCCCTATATACGAGTTTTAGCCCTGGCTGAGTGCCTACATCTGGTGACCATGATCTTCATGTTTTTGTTTTGATAATTGCTTGATGAGAAGAAGATAACGGAAGAACACAAAGAAGTTAGTAAGAACATAATGATATCACAAGTAATTATCAATATAAGAAAAAAAAATCTGCCTTTCCGATTTTCTAACAGGTGGTTAATTAAAGGAGGACTTTTCAAGGAGAAAAATTTGAAAAAAAAAAAATTTGGACTAGGATCAAAGCCTTCATCAACAAATTTGAATTTCTTCTTCCAAATCAAGGGACAGGATCAAATTTTGGCATGGATCAAGCATCAACTAGCTATTATTCTCAGAGATTAAGTCAAATTTGTGCACTTCCTTGGATCTAGTTGTTTTCCACTTGAAGGGGGCCATAGATCTCTCATTTTTCTATAAATTGGGCCTAAGGCTCCTCATTGAAAACATTTTTGTATGGCATAATTGGCTCTGGAAGCTCTACAATTTTCTCTAATTAATGAAAAGAAAAATCTTTGGGAGAAAAATTTTGGTGTATTTGTTCAGTCTCATGGTATAATCTTTCTGATCATGTGCTAATGCTCTATTGAATTAAATTTCTGAATTATTATTTCACTTGCCAGTGGTTGGATTTTCTATTTGCACAGGTATCTTGCATTAGAATTTGGGTTTATAATAACATTTTGAGATAATCAATCTAGCCAATATGTCTAGATCTTCGATTTTCATTGTGTGATATAAACCCGTTGTGGACAAATGATTTCATCTTAAGTGTGTAGAAGTAATTTTGTTGATCAGATCTTGAGTACTTGGGGAATCTTTAGCTGAACCACCCAACTACTTGAGGCGTGAAGGCTAAAGAACCCATAGTAGGACTTCTCGAGGGCTTATTATCAGATCACATTGAAGGGAGTTCCTTGCCTTTTATTCTACCAAGATCATCTATTTATAAAAAAATCCCATCTATTCTCAAGTACTTTCATTGATCTATCTGCTAATTTTAGAGCTATATTATCTTATCTATGGTCAGAGGTGTCCTCATACCCATAGATCAGACTTATAAATTATTTTTAAACCATTATAAATTTTGTAAATATTTTTCACCCTTACATATATTTTATATTTGTATATATTTTGTGTAGTTTTCTTATTTTCTTGGCAAATCTGAATAAGGGCATCGATCCCGATTGGATCTATTGAATATATTTGTTTGCAGACTTGATCCCCCCAGGGGTTTGAAGAGTTCAATTTCTTCAAGACACATTCAACCTTCAGGCCTAAACTGCTAGCACTTGGAAGGCTTGCAAAGAGACTTTTGAAGGTCGTCTAGGGTTTTAAGGGTTTATCCTTTTCAAAATCAGATTATTTTCGAAGGGTTTGGCCTCATTTAAATTTTGAGAAGTTTTCTTAGGGTTTTGTTGTGGTTTTGGCTTTAGATTTCACCCTTCTAGGCTAGTCACTAGCCTTGGAGACTTTCTTTTGGCATCTGCAAGGATTTTGGCCTTCTCCTGAACTTAAATTCGAATTTTTAACAAGGGTTTTGCTCTTAAAATTTTGTAAATTATTTTTTAAGTTATTTCTCACTTCTTTCCATTGAAAATATGCTTGGCTCTTGGTTATGCAAAGAATAATAATTTTTTGTCGCTCAAGTTTTGGTTGTAAACATTGTTTTGGCTAGCCGCTAGCCTAATCATCCTTTTCTAGCCTAAACGCAACCTTTTGGAGCTTGTTTAGCTTAGTCGCAGACCTCCTAGGGTTTATATATTTTGACTATGATTTTTAAGGACAACCATTAGTGTTTTGCAGACCTATATTCACATTTTCAAGGGATTTTATCACTAATCTTTGTCTTGTGACTAGCCCCTTTGAAATTGACTGTTGGAGACCACCTTTGGAGGCTTGTCGCAAGGTTTTTAAGGCTTCTCTTGGCCTAGCCACAAGGCCTTCAAGATTTGTTCCTTGCCTATATGATTTGAAGACTAACACTTGTTTCTTGCAAGGATTTTGTTCAATTTTTGAAGGGATTTTTATTCATCTTTGTGGCTAGAGCCTTGCCCTTTGAGGCTTCACATTAACAAATAACTTTTGGAAGTAATCCATAGGCATTGAGGCCTTTCTTCCTACTAGCTGTAACCTTTCAAGGAGGCTAAATACCTTTCAAATCTAAAGTCTAGTTATTTGTGAGGGTTTTCATTAATTTTGAAGTGTTTAAGGCTTGAAATCACATATAATTTATCATATAAAATTTATAAAATTTTCAAGTTATTCTCCTCTGACCGAGAGCATTCGTATCACTATTGTAAGGTGTCATTTTTGGAGGCTAATCATGTGTTTTACAAGAGAATCTTCTTAAGGTTTCTAACTTGTGTGTTTGCAGTATAAGGTGATATTAGCCTTAGCAACTTTCAGATCACAGGGCTGAGAGCTCTTTAACTGTTGTTCATCTTTGGGAAGCAATGATCTTGAGGGGTTCAAATCCATTGTGCTGAGAAATGTTTCTAATCGGACTGTAAAAGGAGCAACCTTGCAAGCTTGAGAAAGAGTTGTTACTGAAATCTATCATCATTATTTTTGTCCTTGAGTTTGGAAATCCCTTCCTTCTTGTCTTGAATGGTTTCTTTCTCTTGTAATCACAATAATAAAAACTAATCCTTTCTCTTTTGGGAGCTTGGGACTTAGATCCCTTGGCATCCTGTATCTCCTTATTTAAAAGGGAGAACAATGGTCTTTGTCCCGTTGTTGCCACTTGATCTAGTAGTGGTCCCTTTGGAACCCCTCCTAGGACTCTTGCTATATTGAGCAGTAACAGGTCTCTAAGGGATAAAATCTCTATATCTACTCCAACGTTGAGCACACTGAAAATGGTGCTAGCCCCCATGCCATGAGACAAACCTCATCTAGGCCATGGATCCACTACCACACCATATATATATATATATATATATATGGTCCAATTTGCCCCTAGTCGATTTACCATATCCATATATATATATATATATATATATGGTAAGCCGACTAGGGGCAAACTGGTCCAAGAGCATCATCCCATGAATAATATAAGGCGAAGTGGAGAAGTTGTGGGTGTTGAAGGTGCCCATAGCTATGAATGATGCTCTACATTTGTCCCAAGTCCCATGGCTCTAAATGCATCACCTGTGGGTGTCAATATGTTCCTCTGGAGGACCTAAACCCCAATTACATAGCCCAAACCTATAGATGGAACCACCTTCCAATTACACACAATATCCAGTGCTGCAACTTCATCATCAAGTACATTAATCATTAGTTCATCTAAGTGAACCAAGCTTGAAAGAAATGGGCATAATAAAACTTCATATGTGGCTTCTCTTCTAAAATTGGAGCCTTAGTCACGTAACGGTGTTACCTCCCTATGTAGGAGTGGCTAATAGACGACCCTATTAGGTGTTCCTGACCACCAAAGGGAAGTGACATGTCCTCAAGTCCAACCTTCAATCGATAGCTTCCATGTGAATAATGATGGAACGGAGGGGAAAAATCTCCATGGCCAAGTGCCACGGTCAAAGGAACACGCTATGATGGAATACCTCATCATGGGTGTATAGATGTGAGGAGGGAACAATCATGAATGTATGAGTTACCTCAGCCTTTGTCTTTCCACCCTTCTATATTGCCATTTATATTTTCTTTTTTTTCCTTGTATTACTGCGCATAGCTCAAGGAATTAGAGCTTGCTTTTTTATGATGTATAGCAATTATTACCCCCATTAGGATGGGGTAGTTCAACACCCATCAAGGGTTGGGACATGCAAGGGTTCCTTGTCTTCTATGAGATAGGGTGACATTGGCCCAAGAACCGGGTGATGGCCATATGATAGAGGTAGAGCTCAAGCTAAGCTTTTCCTCAAGTGCTAATTTATTAAGTCCTCGGCATCTTTTGCATTTTGATTTTCTTGTGGCCATCATATGGTCTTTTCCCCTTTTTAGCTGCATCAACCTCCCAGGGCACATTTCAAAGCCCTACCCAAGGCATGAGGATGTGTGGAGGCCAAATCCCAATGAACCAATGGTCAGTTGACCCAGAGAAGGGAGGTAGAATGGGGACTCATAATTTAAGATTGAAAGTGGCAAGTATGGAATAGGGATAGATGGAGCAAGTTATCTCAAGCATGGCTTCCCAAGTAGTGCCCCTTCCTAAAGCCATGGGCCATTAGGGGCGGTCATGTTGGAAAATCAAGAGACTTAGGGCTTATATAGATTTTTCTTAACTTGATAATTACTTGTGAGGTGTGTTGGCCTTTTATTACATTATTAGATCTTGATCATCAAGCAATTACCAAAACAATGAAGCTCACAACAAGGCAAAGTACATAAGATATAGGCTCCAAGCCAGGGCAAAACCCCTCGAAGGGAAAACCTAGAAATGTGTTTCTCTTCTTATAGAATTTTCTTTACAAAAGACATTTCCAAGATGCAAAGACCAAAGCCCAAAGTTCTCCCAAGGACCAAGTCAACCCCTCTGCAAAGTTTTCTTCAAGGCAACTTCCAAACCTCGATCTACTGCAACTTCATCCCAAAATTTCGGCCTTGTAACTTCTCCTCAGAATTTTGGCCCTGCAACTTCGGCCTATGGCAACTGCAGTTTCACAAAAACCCTAACTTTGCATGTGTGAACAGAGAGAGAGAGAGATTTAGCCCATGAAACTTTGATTCTTCCTTCCTTTCCTCGTTCTTCTAGCTCTTCCTCTCCTTCGCTATTGCAGATCAAACTTGTCTTAGATGTGCCACAAATGAGGTTGAGCTCCTTGTATTTATAGCCTTCTTGAGGAGTCGAATAACACTCCCTTTTGGCCAACTTGTCCTTAACTTGGGGCCGACTTGGTCTCGAAGAAATACATGGCTTTTTCTTGATAGAATAAATATTTTCCTTTGTTACAATCAGTCCAAATGGGACTATAATACATGACATAATTTCTTCTTTATCCTAGAAAGACCTAGAAGCACGAAGAACATGCTTTGACCTAGACTTGAGTATGAAACCCATGCTCCAAAAATAAAACATAATTTATTTTTCTTTCTTTATAAAGAATACACAATGTCATGATTACAAAATAGGTCATCTTGAAGACCGAAGCTAGTTACAATTTCCAATAGGTCCCATTGTACTAGGATAGAAAACCAACCCACCATTTAAGGTGAGGGAACAAGACTAAGACTAAGACCCTTCTTCGTTCAAAGTCACCCCATAATCCATGTCAAAATGCCCAAATACAAACAATCATAAGCAACCGATTACATGATGAATAAAGTACATTTTTATGAGAAGCCCACCTTCCAACATGTGCTCTTGACAAATGGCCAAGGAAGCATATGACTAATATAGATGACAGAGATATGAATGGCACATCGCATTGGCTACAAAGTGGCTCTTAGGGATTGTCGGTTGTCGATCAGAAGATAGGAATAGGATGAAAGCTTTTCCTAGGGTCACCCACTTTTGGTGGGTAACAAGTTTAATGAAGATTATAAAAAAGGCCTAGCGAAGAGGTGGAGACACATAGAACTCAAGTGAGCAAGTCATCATGGAGAGAGAACGATTTTCTCTAGTGTGGGTGGCTCAGTGGGTTGGAGTGCAGAGAAGAAGGAGAAGTGTGAGTAAATTGAGGGTGAACGAAGAGGCTGAGTGGAGGAGATTGCAAGGTCGAGTTGTTGGAGGGAGACAAATTTGATCTGGAGGAAGCAAAATTGCTGGAGGGTCAAGTTTCCCTAGCGTGCAGCAATGGCACACAAGGAGCGCACAAAGTGATTTTGTTGGCTGATTATTCGGGTCGATTTCTCCAGGGCAATTTCTTCCGAAGGGTGATTTCCTAGAGGTTGAATTCCTTGGGCCAAATTCATTATGTGGGTGTTGGACAACTAATCCTAATGGGTTAGTGTGGAAGCCGAACAGACTAAGTAGTCCAAGGGACCTTGGGATGTGAATCCTAACGGTCACCATATTGTACTATAAATGTACATCTATTGTTAATAAAAATGCAATGCAAGCTTTATCTTTCCTATTTGTTCTCGCTGACCATGTCTGTTTAACATGGTATCAGAGCCATGATGTGTGGCCTGTTTTCCCTGAGCAACTGATCTGAGTTGCCTTGAATAGTGCTGGCCTAGTCTTCATTACCTGACCATTTATTTTATTAGCTGAGCGCATCAAATCTGCAACTAGGCATTGTATTCCTACCTGCAGCCTATCAAAGTCTGCGCACTGCTATAACAGCGCTGCGATTTACCATTATTCCCTGACAAGACTATGAATTTAGACTGTTGGGCCTCCATACGCTGCCCTCTTCACACTGCTGGATTCTCTTGTTACTCCTATTTTCTGCCCATATTGCAGCACTGACACCTCCCTGACCTGGTAGAAGCGTTCTTTGCGTTTTTCTAAACGTTGTATATACGTTGGATCTGTAATCTGACATTGGATTTACGTTTGGAAGGTGAAAAGGTTGACAAATTGTGAACGACTTTGAAGCTCGATTTTCTCTCCTGCTGCCGTTCATTGAAATTGAGTGAAAGCTGGATTTGAATGCTAACAAACCAGAGGAACGAGATTTCAGAGCCTCTTTTCATATCAGATTTCAGAGCCAACTCTCGAATTAGCTTTTTCTGCAAGTAACTCCTACCATTATTCTCTTTTTTTCCTTGCCATTATTCTATGTCCCTCTGCCATAATTCAAATCCCTTGGAGTTGATTGTGAGCATTGGTTGGGAGCATCTTTGTGCATTGAGTCTTTGCTACTCTGAATGAGGATTTTAAATTGAGAAGAGCATGATTGTGGAAGATTGTCATTTCCAATACTCCTCTGCCATCCATTCCCTGTATGAAGGCCATGGAATATTGCCAACAAAAATGGTGGTGAATCGTGATTTATGTAACGAGTTGCAGGTGCTTGAAGATTTGAAGCGGATGAGGAAGAAGGCGATGGTTTCGATAATCAGGATCAAATTTTTGCTGCGTCTTATTCGTGAAATTTCAGTGAGAAGAGAATTTGTGAAACATCAGTGGTGGCGGCAGGGTCACATGTTTCCAATAATGAACAACAAAGCATAAATTCACAGCCTGCTGAGCTCAATCGACTGACTGATTTATATGGAAGATGGATTTTCTGATTAAGAATTTTGTGACGTGGTAGCAATATCGTTTCTCTGAATTTCAGAAGACCGAGTTGCTTATGGTTGTTTAGAGTCTGAGAGAATTTGTGGAAGTTGTTAGTGTCGGTCTTGAGCCCTCCATCGGTGATCAAAAGCTCTTTGCATGTGCATAGGTAGGTGTCTCATCAATATCAGTTTTGCATCCCGTTAGGCATGCCATAAAATTGATGGAGGAGCTGGTCCTTATTCCCTTCTTGGCTTTGCTGGATCAGATCATATCATTTAAATGAGCTTGTGTTACACTCGTTTTATTTTTGTCTTGAAATCCCAAGTCTTAGGTCTAGGGTTTTGGTCAAAAATCACTGCAAGGTCATGAGTCAAAGGTCTAATAGTCCCCAGCAAGCCGGAAGGAGGTATGTTAATATGTTCCATTGATATTTTTTCATCAGGTACAGCTCATTTATACCTTGGATTTAAAAACCCTGTTTTTAAACCCAAGGTCATGTGAAATTTGCAAAAAATAAGGAAAATTTTCAAAATTCTTCAAAATGCTAGCAATAACCCTGGTCTCCTCGCCAGAGTCCATCAGATGGTCAACCTGCAAAAAGAACGGAGTTAAAGCACTCAAAAGATCAAATTTAGGACAAAGTGAACTCAAAACAGTGTTAAAAGTGAATGTCAAAACAAAAACATTAGAAAGTGGGTTTGGTAAGTTAATTTTTTTCAAATTGGGCCTATAAAGAGTAAATTTCCCTCTAAACAGCCTCATTATGCATTTGAGAGCTTGCAAAACGAGTGAGAGGTCAAAAGAGGCGATTTGCAGAAAGTTGGAGTCATTTTTCAGGGGCGCGACCACTCAGGCTCAGTGCGCGACTAGTTGGGCGGGGCGCGACCACTCAGGCTCAGTGCGCGACTAGTTGGGCGGGGCGCGACCACTCAGGCTCAGTGCGCGACTAGTTGGGCGGGGCGCGACCACTCAGGCTCAGTGCGCGACTAGTTGGGCGGGGCGCGACCACTCAGGCTCAGTGCGCGACTAGTTGGGCGGGGCGCGACCACTCAGGCTCAGTGCGTGACTAGTTGGGCGGGGCGCGACCACTCAGTGACCCCCCTGCAGTGTATTTTTCTAAAGGGCGCGACCACTCAGGCGGGGCGCTACCACTCAGAGTGTCTTCTACAGAACCGCTCCAAATCGACTAAATCACCCTCTTGCTTGCTCAATTGATCGAGGTAGGGTCTTCTAGTGCGTTTGAATGCTTGAAACATGAAAGGATGGGCTTGCATATGTATGTTTATCAACAAGAAATGTAAGGAGAAATGGATTTGGGTGATTGCTTGTTCATGTAGGCATTATGCTAGGGTTGATGTTTTTTCAAGGCTTTAAATCCCTATTTATTCCCTCCTTGTTTCCTATTAAGTTCACAAATGTCATAATATGTTTATCTCTTATCTCATTTGCAATAAATACTAAATTTCTCATCCCAAATTCCTAAAACCCTATCCCTCCCCCAAATCCCTTTACAAAACCCTAATGCCCTTTCATGTATTCTACCCAAACCCTAATACCCTCCACATAGCAAGTAAAATAAATGAACAACAGCAAGGATAAAAAAAAAATATGTTATGTAAAAAAGAGAAAAGAGCAATAACATGGCAAAATGACCAAATAATATAAAAAAAAAGAGATATTGCTGTGCATAGTCATTGGAAAATAGAAGACACACTGCTGTTGCATATCCATAGCAAAAACAAGAAAAATGCAGCTGTGTAGATGTATAAAATGGACATATTGCTGTAATTATTGTTTGCAAAAGAGTATTGTTGTGTCTCCCCAAAACCAAGCCCTGTTTTCCTCTCTACCCCTTCCCTAAAGTCTTGTTCAATTAAGATCCCTTTTCCCTTATGACAAGATGTAAAAGAAATTTTATTCCCCTATGACTAAATCCTAATTAAGTATTTCTTTGCAAATGATTTCCTAATGATGGAAGATGAGATGATATGTTTGACATTTTGTGAATTATCCCTTAAAAATCCCTGTTTTTACATATTTTCCCATTCCTTATTAAAAATCCCTCCTAACATTTCCCTTATGGTTTTTTCCCCTTGAAAAAAACATACTTCTCAGCATTTTTGCAGGCAAGGGCAGCAATTTACTCTATCTATTTGCTTCACTTTGCTCAAAAGCACCATGTCAACCACTGAAACCTATGAGCAAGGTGATGACCGGTCTTCTTAAGGGTGGCAAAGGTGGTCATCATAGGAGAGAGGAACCCACCTCTTTGGCAGAATTGCAGGCCTGTCCTATGGCAGTGAATGGTTTCCGTTATATGTCATGTTTTCAGTTCTATGAGAGGCTTGCTCAGATTCAGCACCACAGGGAGTTGGCCCGCTTATTTGTTTTGCACCTTCATGATGGGCAGGTCACTCTTGCAGGGGTGAATTTTGTACTATCTCCGGAGGTGATTTCAAAGGCTACCGGGATACCAAATGTGGGTGAGGTGTGGCCCAAGTGCAAAATGCTGGATTTTGTTTATTTTGAGCCATATGTCAGGCCAGCATTCATGAGTCACTTGTCAGGGGTCTTTCCTTTCAGATTCCTCCGGGCGGAATATGCTCCAATCATGCGGCTTATTATGCATTACTTTACATGCGAGGGAAGATTTTCACAGGTCCTCTCTTGTCACATTCGCCTGTTGATGCACTTTACCCAAGTGAGGATGATGAACATCTCGGTTTTCTTCTTCCAAGACATTTAGAGGATGGCGTCCGTGTTTTAGAGGTAGTCCCCAGCTTAGCAGCATAGGAGTTTGTGCCATCATGGTCTCATCCAGCTCATTGTTTCTTATCAGTTGAGTCAGCAGGGCATTCCATGGGCAGATTTCATTTCTCATGAGTTCTTTACAGCGCCACCACAGCCACAGCTAGAGCCAGAGGCCATTCATGAGGAGGGAGTTCCATCACACCAGCCCGAGATTATTGTGCCGAGACATGTTGTTTCCCCACTGCAGTGTACATATCAGAGGGGTCATAGGACCTTGTTCGCAGCAGCTCGACGAGTATTTTCTCCACAGCAGGTGGAAGGGGTCTCGTCATCATCATCAGATCAGCGAGTGTTATCTCCACACCAGGTGGAAGGGGCCTCGTTGCCTACAGCAGCACAGGTAGCATAGAGGGGAAAGCAGCCTATGATTGAGGAGAGAGTATCAGGTGATCCGGTTATTGATCTTAACATCGGTTCTCCTAGTACAGAGCTCAAGGATATCATCCGAGAGCAAAGCACCGAGATTCATTCGCTGCAAACACAATTATTGATGGCAAAATGGATAATCAAATATTTGGAGCAGCGAAACAAACAGCTGGAGGATGAGAAAGAATTGGATGAGCTATGGAGGATTCGAAGTGATCGAGTCATCAACCGTAGAAGGCCCGGTGACTTGCTGCCCAAGGAGAGGGAATCCATGCTTATCCGAGTGAACACACACTTAGAGAGGCTATTGGCGAAGGCCAATAGAAACAACAAATTTCTAAGGAACATGAAAAACCATTATTGGGCAAGGATGCATGTTTGCAAGGCGAAGATGAAGGTGT
>APFE031571107.1:120937-137368 GCA_000404065.3 Pinus taeda
AAGTTTACCTTTTATGTGGGGTGAGGCCTCCCTTTTATGGTTGAAGGTTTCCCTCTTTAAAACAATAGGATCACTTCCTCTAGCAGAAGACTTCAGCTTCTTGCCAGTTTTGGAAGAGTTCCGGGAACTGCACTAAGCGTTCCAGTGTTGGTGGTCATCCTTAAACCACCGCCCTTTATACCAAAATTTCATAGAGCACATTCAGCCTAGTGCTGCCATGCATATTTGCACATTTTGTATTACAGCTCTCTTCTTGGACTCATACATAACCCTTCGGATTAAGGGAGGGAATGTTGGACACCTAATCCTAATGGGTTAGTGTGGAAGCCGAACAGACTAAGTAGTCCAAGGGACCTTGGGTTGTGAATCCTAACGATCACCATATTGTACTATAAATGTACATCTATTGTTAATAAAAATGCAATGCAAGCTTTATCTTTCCTATTTGTTCTCGCTGACCATGTCTGTTTAACAGTGGGAACTGTTCAAAAATGTAACTAGTATTGATCGTCATAATTGTATTTGAGTCATGATGTAATGTATTCGTCAAAAGAAAGAAAAAGAAAAACTATTTGTAGAGGAAAAATTATTTATTAGCATGGGTTTCATTCCTTATTTATTTTATTTCTAGGTCAAAAGAACTTATTGAATGCTTCTAGGGTTTATGCCATGAGTCATAGCCCTTGTCATTATGTAATAGACCCTTCTTGGGCTTTGTGTGTCAAGAAAGAAAATTATTTTGACGTAAATTGGTCATATAAAACCTCATCCACCAAGTCGGCCTGCCCTTCTTCAAGTCGGCCTCAAAAGGGTTGATTTTTTAGTAGCTTGGGACGTACTCCAAGCCCTAGGGTTTGGGGTTTGGAGGGTGGAGCACCACAAGAGTCACTTGTGGGCTTGGAACCCAAGATTGGGATTTTGCACCCATCGTTGTTTGGGCCAAAACCATGGAGCATTTTGGACATGTGATGGGATGAGATGATAGAGGGTAGAAAGGAGAATTTAACGCTTCGAGAATCATCGAATTTTGTGTTGTCCTTAGTGAGATATGAATTTTTGAATGAAATTGTGGGTTAATGTGGCACCAAATAAAGGTCGGCTTAACAATTTCAAGTGCCACAAGTTGTGTTTTAACACGAGATAGAATTGTATATATATGCGTGACATTGGAGGTCATTTCATATCCATCCAAAGGGCATCAAATATCATCATACATCTCTGATATAAGGTCGAGCTCAAGAAGAGGATAGAACGTGGGAATAAAGGATTGTTTTGGACATAAATTGCATCCACAACAAGGTTGAGGTGCTACAGCAAGACAGACGCAAGTCTGGAGGTAATTTATGGGTTGTTTGTGTGAGAGTGTTGATTGCAAGTCCGAATTGAGAGTTGAAGAAAGTCGCTTGGAGAGAGGGTGTTCTAGCTTGTTTGAAGGATGTTTTTGTGTGGCTATTACCTTTGTTCATGAGGCCCCAGAAGACTAGAGTAGGCCGCAGGACTGATTTTCCCTAGAACAGGGATCTGTGAGGGCAATAAGGGCTGAAAAGAAGTCTTAAGGAGCAGCATAATAGAGGAGGAAGCTCAGGAAACAAAGCCACAACAGTTAGGGAGATTTTGGTGGAGAAAAAAGGAGTTGTAGCAGTAAGCTATCAGCCCTAACCAGAACCAAAATCTGCTATAGTCCAACAGAATGAAGAACAAGGTATGTATTAGTGAATTTTTGGTTGATTTGATGCAAGGGAGGGTGCCCTAGTGTGGACAGGATTTGTAGATGTCTGTGGGAGCCATTTGGAGGACTTGTCATGATGGTTGAAAGTCCCTCCTAGGAGGAGATCTTGCAGTGATTGGATTGGGTGCCATTGGACTGGTGGGGGGCAGGGTGTTGGCTACCTCAGGTAGCCCTTGACAAGCCATCATAAAGTGACGTTGACAGTTGAAGCTTGGGTGAAGATTGGAGCCTAATGTGCAGCACTTTGATAGACAAAAGTGACTGCTAGATTGGCGGATTGGAGCTCAGGTATTGGCAAGCATAGAAGAGCAGATTGGATCAACCCATGTTCATTGGAGCAGAAGTGACTTGCAGTAGTGATAGGTGGTAGCCCTCCTGGAGTCTCTATCTGTTGTTTCATGATGGACTAAGGGGCAGCTAGAGAGCAGAACGGAAGCGAAGGACCGGCCGGATGAGATACGACATAGATGCTGAGATTGTAGCGAGATTTTCATTGTATCTTGTATTCCATAGACTGTTGTATTATTCAAATTGGTTTAATATAACGAAGATTGGGTTGTACATATTTGTACAATATTTTGTAAAAAGATGTTTATATTTGTGCATATGTGTTTTATTTCTTTATATTTTCCGTTGTGCAAAGTAGTTATGTTGAGATTCAAAGATCGTGGAAATTCAACATGGTATCAAAGCGTGTCTGAGCTACTTTGAGAGACAGTGAATCAGAGTGTGCACAAGTGAAGTACAACTTAAGAGGGGGTAGTTCACATTGTCGATGAAGGGCTCACTACAATGTCGAAGATGCAGACTGGTCTCTGGTATGAGGACAGGTTGGAGGGGTTGTCCAACTATAGTCCATTGAAGGAAAGGATCAAGTTGGTCTTGCAAGTCAACAAGATATGGGAGTTCGTCAAAAAAGCTATCAAGAAGCCGACTGACCCAAAGGAGTTGGAAGTGTACGAGAATTTGGATACGAGGGCGAGAATGATCATCCTTGATGGTGTGAAGGATCCCCTAATACCTCATTTGTCCAGGAAGAACACTGCATATGAGATGTGGATGACTCTTCAGAATTTGTTCCAGAATAAAAAGGAGAACTGTTGTAAAATGTAACTAGGTTTAGTCTTCATAATGACACGTAATTATGATCTTTGTAAATGACGAAAAGAAGAGAATAAAAGTATTTGTAACGCCTTGCTTCATGGGTTTCATGAGCAAAAGTTTTTATCTAGTTGGCTCCCATTGAGAGCCTTAGGATTTATCATTAGAGTCAAAGAGTCGATGTCATGTATGAAGAGCCCTTCTTGGGCATGTGTCAATTGTGTATAAGTCTATATAGCCCTCCAACGACAAGCACACAGTCCTCTCTTCATGTCGGCTTCAAGATAAGGTAATGAACTCATGTCGTCTCACCCTATGAAGACACACCTCTTCGATTTTAAAGGTTGGCTTAATATGACGGACAAACCACCATAAATAGGCATGTGGGCTCTTCGCATTTACACAATCAGAATTCGGACATTTATCTCTGAAATTTTCAAATGGGTAAAACAAAGAAAGGCTCGGATCTCTAATACAGTGAAGACAGTTCAGATGAGGTAGCAAAGGGACAACAAGGAGTAATGAAGGGCCAGCAAATTTTCATCTAGGAATGCATGGTTCGGATCTCTCTGAAGCTCGGCTCGCAGTGGTAGCAAGACAAACTTAGATATGGTCATAGTTAAAGAAGTTCGAATGAATTTCTGAAGGGAGATGAAGGGACAACGAGATGCTACCTTACAGTGAAGAGTCTCACTGTCTAAGTATCACATAAAGTGCAGAAAAGCAGTATTGGTGACATAACAGTTTGTTGGTGATATTATTGTGATGAGGGATCATCTCAGTGGTATGGGCTCGGTAAAGAAATAGTGATGTCAAGGCAGTGATGAAGATCTCAGTATCAAGGCAATGATGAAGATCTCGGTGGAAGAGGAGTCAAGAAGAGGATTAACTAGAGAACTTGTGTCTTGGTCTTGGAGTGGCAAATAGGTCAAGGGTCTTGGTCTTGGTCTTGGTATTCGTCAATTGAAATCTCTATAAGAAGAATTTGTTCGGGTTTTCCTCTCAAAGAGTGAGAGTTTTTGGCCCTGGCTGATAGCCTACATTCTATGTCTCTTGTCTATTTATGTTCATGCATTGGTTATTGTTTGATGAACAAGAACACTAATTAACTAAGAAGAAGAAGTTCCTAATTTAAAGAAGTAAAAAGCATTCACAAGAAGTCACTAATAGAAGAGAAATCACCTAACTAATGATGCCCTAGAATTCACAACATGGTATCACAGCGAAGGCGACAGTCAAGGAAGGGCATCTAATCAAAGAGACACTCAAGGATCGAGTTTCTAGGAAGCCATGAAAGCAAAGTGAAGGATCTACATTAAAGAATCAAACCCTTGATCAGAGGAAGTCTCCTTCAAAAGAAGTCTTGGGATCATCAAATAATCGAGGCCAACGCATTATTTCTACTCAAAATCTACAAACCAAGGTAACTAGAAGTCTACACCAGCAAGAGTGTTGGATCCTATAATCTTTACCAAAAGACCATGAAGACCCTCATCAGGATGAAGAGATCTACAAAGCAAGGCAACCCAAAGTATAGAGAAACATTTCTAGGACTAAGATCACATCATCTTGGAGATCCTAGAAGCATTTCTGATCTGCATTCATTCACTACCAAAGAAGTCGAAGTATCTTGAAGGCGAGAAGGCATTATCATCTTCAAAAGCTATAAGGCAAGCTCCCTATCATTGCAACAAGGATCCCCTCCTTATCCTTTGAAGAAGATCATCCAAGGAAGCATCAAAACATCCTCATCAATCACCATCAACAAAGGAAGCTAGATCTAAAGGCGTTGACATCATAAAACGAGCAATCTCCTTTATTGAAGAAGGGTTTTTCATTTGGAAAAAGATCATCCAAAAGGGGCACTAATACATCTTCTTCAACCACCATCAAACTGATCAAGTTGAAGATTTCATCTTCACTTCTCAAGTAACTATCCTTCATTCTATAATCAAATTTGGTAAAATGACTTTGTTTTGCAAGGAGATCTATAAGCTGGTTGGGTCATCGAAATTCCTTGCATGGAAAATGTTGAAGAAAGTGTAACTAGGTTTGGTCTTCATAAATGTAATTTTGAACTTTGTACTTGTAAAAGAAAAGAAATATTATTTTTGTACATTAAAGAAATGAGTTTCTTGCTCATTGCATAGGTATAGCACATGTCAAAGTGCTATAGGGTAGTCCAAGAGTTAAAAGAAATATTGAAGACCCTTAAGGGCATACTACACCATGTATATTTATGTATTATAGTCCAAGAAATACCTCCAAGCAAAGTCCCAAGCCTCCTCCATATGTCGGCATCATAAAGGGAAGTAATTTGAATTATAGAGATCAAGTTGGCCTCAAGTTATCAAGTCAGCCTAATAGGAGCAGACTCCTATATAAAGGGCCATTCGATCTCTCCAATACGAAGAAATTCATCTCCGAAATCAGCAAAGGAGGACGAGTAAAGGGTTCAAGAAGGACCAAGAAAGGTGTCTCTATTGCAACGAAGGAGGAGGAATTGAAGACCAAGTTTTCAAGGCTTGTCTTAAGGCCTATTACAATCACGCGTGCGAAGGAAGAGAGGCTCTCTCTGCTGTCATAACAGCCCTCCTATTGCAGTCATACAAAGAGAATTGGTTGGGCTAGGAAAGGGTGCCTATTAGGCCTCTTACTCAAGCGAAGAAGGAGACAATTCAAGTGAAGTAAAGACGAGTCAAACACCATTTCGTGAAGAAATCCTCTCGCGCGTGCGAATAATTAGGGCCACGTTGTTGCCAAATCAGATTTGCAACTATATCAACAGAAAGAGCTCGATTGGATAAAGTATAAGGTCCTCTTCCTAAGTGAGAAAATCTATAAAGGAACAAAGAGAAATATCTCTTCTAAGGCAAGCATAACTAGGGCTGCTATCAATTGCCAGAAGAAGAACATAGTGAGAGTACGAAGTGTTGGAAGAAGGAGGACGAAGTGCTGAAAGGAAGAGGACAAAGTGCTGCAAAAGGAAGTGATCTCGCATCAAAGAAAAAAGGCTTCACTTGTGCTTGGAGGATCTTTTTGTCAAGGGTCTAAGGTTTGGCATTTGACAACTGAAGATAAGAGAAATTTTAAGAAGGGTTTTCCTCTCTAGGAGAGAGAGGTTTGCCTTAGCTGAGAGCCAACATCTTGTGTTCTTGTCTCTTGTGTTTTGGTAATTGTTTGATGAAGTAAGGGAACATACAATAATAAGAAGAAGAAGAAGATCGTGATAATAAGAAAAATAAAAGTACTTCACAAATTGTTATCATCGTCAGAAAAACCTCACTATAACATAGATGCCCTAGATTCTTTAACATGGTATAGGAGCTAAGGTGACACATCAAGGAAGGGCATCTCAAGAACACATTCAAAAGTGAAGCATCAGATCTACAAGCTAGGGTTTCAAATCCATCAAGATAAGGAGGTCTGCCATCTCCTCTTCTAGATCCATCAAGAAGAGCTACAAAGAAAGAAGAAGAGCCTTTCATATAAAGCCACCTACAAGAAGATTCATTCAAAGAAGAGTTTACATCAAGATTCATCATCTGCAAAAGGGAAAAGCACTTCAAATCAAGCCTCATCATTGAAGATCTTTAGATTCACACACTAAGAAGTCTTCACCACCAAGTAGATCTCTCTTGAAGCATCTTGAAAAAAAACTCTAAGAACCAAGAAGACAAATCATCAAATCTTCAAGAAGCAACAAGATCTCTTTATCATCAACACTTTCAAGTAAGTATCTTTATGTCCTCTTCTGATCATATCAAAATGTCTTTTTGCAAGGAAAGCAACAAATTGGTTGGGACTGCTAATTTCCTTACATGGAAAAAGAGGATTGATCTACTTCTCAAAGAGAATGAACTTCTAGACTATGTCAAAGGAAATGTCACTGTTCGTGCTAAAGAACAAACTCAAGCCTTGCAAAGCACAATAAGGATGAAACAAGGGCTCAAAGGGTTTGATAGAATCCATCAAGGACTCTCTCATTCCTTGTGTTTCCAAACTTGAAACATCGAAGGAAATCTGTAATAAATTGGTGGAGTTATTCTCAATTATCATCGCTGGAGAAGTGATATCATTACGGAATGAATTGTATAAGATGAAGATATCCAAGGAAGAGGGAATAGCTCCCTACTTCATGAAGATCTCTGAGATGAGAGATCAACTACAAGAACTAGGAGAAGTTATGTCAAACAAAGAAATGACAACTATGGTACTCAATGCACTACCTGAGGAATGGGGCAACTTCACATCAAGCATATATGCCAAGAAGGAAGCAACCCTGTTGAATGAACTTTGGTCTCTATGCAAAAATGAGGAGACTAGACTCAAAGCCAAGGATGATGTAGGATCAAAAGAACAAGAATTTGCTGCAATGGCCAAGAGAAAAGGGAAATTTGGCAAGTTTGGTCCACAAGGAAGAGGAAAAGGAGATATGTCCAAAGTCCAATGCTTTGACTGTCAAGAGTATGGCCACTATAAGAGGGATTGTCCCAAATTCAAGAAGGACAACAATAAGAGGAAGCGAGAAGAAACCAACATTGCCCAAGAAGTGAAAGAAGAAGAGAAGCAAAAAAAGGAGGACCCTCCAGATCTCTACTATGATTAAAATGGACTTCTTCACATAAGTCTTCTTTAAAGGTTTTGGGTATCATAGGAACATGTAAAAGTAGGATAGGATGCATGGTTTATGAAAAATGGCATCTTTGGGAATATAGGAGCATTATGTAGAAATAGCTCAGATAAAGATATTCATGTAGGAAGGATGTAGCTTTTGAATGACCTCATTAATGCAGAAAGGAATGATCATGATCAAATCTTAGAAGGCCACTATTATTAACAAGAAGGAGCATTTGCAGGATGAGGACTACTAGGATCCTCCGGTGGAATCTTCAATAGAAGGTTCATGACTTTCAGGAAAAGCAGATGTCTCAATAGGAATTCCACTTATGGGATTCAAGAAAGGATGATATGCAGGCAAGAAAAGATGTAGCAAAACAAAGAGAATTGAGGCAATCTCAATCCTGGAAGCTGTCAAAGGACGTTGAGATGATCAAGGAAAGAACTAAGATGAGGTATGAATGCATCTTTGCTTTCAGTTTAAAAGACATGTCATCATATGTATTAATGAGCATGGGGAATAGCTCTAAAAGGCATGGTCAAGAATAAGGAAGATCTCTTTCATTAACAATATGCTCGAAAGCATGATTCACACACCAATAAAGGTCAACATGAGAAATGTCCTCATAAGGAGTATGAGGTGGTTAACTAAGCAACCTATGAAGAAGCATATGGGAAAAGAGATCAAAGATGAAAGGACACCATGGTCACTAGGAATCAACAACGGATAGATTTGTTGAAGGCATCTCCCGAAAGAAGGCACAAGAACTCTGACAAAGGAAGAAAAAGATCAAAGGACCCTTGACACTTGGAAAGACCTTGGAGATGTAAAAATGTAGGATGTTGATAATTCAATCCAACAAGATGTCATGATGGAAAGCCATCTCATAAGGTACTATTTGATTTAATTTTTGAATTCTTGAGTAATATATGAATGAAGTCATGCAGGGCTACTAGAACAAGAATTGTAAGTGCAAGTACAACTACCATTCATGTGGTGGATGAAAATTCTGGAAAGAAGCATGATAAGAAAGAAGTAGCTATATGACGAAAGTTCCAGACATGTATCAAGAAGGCCACTTTCTATGAAGAAAGGAATGGCATGACAAAAGGAAAGTGATTGATGGCTGATGTCCTACAAGGAAGAAGCTCAACTAAATTTCGAGACATCAAGGAAAGAAAGTGATCAAGCAGCTGAAGGACCCATGAAGAAGAAGTTGTTGATGAAAAGGAGAATCCCTAGATAAAAGGGAGCTCTGACAAGTTCCTAATTAAGAGGGAGCTTGGGCAAGTTCCTGGTCAGAGGGAACTTGGGTACATTCCTTTACAGAAATGGGTATATCTTCCCTAGTTAAGAGGGAGAGATAGACACAACATTATTGTCTTCACTTGGGAAGAAAGAACGGAAGGATTGGGTAATCATCTGGCATCCGATACTCTTTGAGGATGTGTAGGGCATCCAAGATAAGTGTAGGCAAGAGGACTGATATTCTTTGAGGGTTGGGAACCCAAGATAAGAATAGTCATAGAAGGTCATACTCTGTGAACACTCGAGTGGGTATGTACTTTGAGAGACAATGATGAAGGTGTCTATAATCATTGGTCTCACCAACATTGTGCTCTGATCTACTGAGAGATAGAGCTATCAGTCAAGGCCTTGTTGTGGAAACAATGTTGGTTACTATGATGCTATAATAGATGGATTGCCACTCCGATTTCTCTTATATGAATTCTTCAGATTGAAAATGGCCAAACACCTTGTAATAATTTATGAATACCTCCCTACTTAAGAGGGAGTGTTGAAGAGAGTGTAACTAGGTTCGGTCTTCATAAATGTAATTTTGATCTTTGTACTTGTAAAAGAAAAGAGATAATATTTTTATAAATTATAGAAATGAGTTTCTTGCTCATTGCATAGGTATAGCACATGTCAAAGTGTTATAGGGTAGTCAAAGAGTCAAAAGAAATATTGAAGACCCTTGAGGGCACGCTACACCATGTATATTTATGTATTAGAGTCCAAGAAATACCTCCAAGCAAAGTCCCAAGCCTCCTCCATATGTTGGCATCATAAAGGGAAGCAATTCGAATTATAGAGATCAAGTCGGCCTCAATTCGGCCTAATAGGAGGGCAGACTCCTATATAAAGGGCCATTCGACCTCTCCAATACAAAGCAATTCATCTCTGAAATCAGCGAAGAAGGAGTACGAGTAAAGGGCTCAAGAAGCATCAAGAAAGGTGTCTCTATTGCAGCGAAGAAGGAGAAATTGAAGACCGAATTTTCAAGGCTTGTCTTAAGGCCTATTCCAGTCACACGTGTGAACGAAGGGAGGCTCTCTTTGCTATCATAACAGCCCTCCTATTGCAGTCATACAAAGAGAATTGGTTGGGCTAGGAAAGAGTGCCTATTAGGCCTCTTACTCAAGCGAAGAAGGAGACTAGTCAAGCGAAGGAAAGAGAAGGAGTCAAACACCATTTCGTGAAGAAATCCTCTCACACGTGCAAAGAATTAGGGCCACACTGCTGCCACATCAGATCTGCAACTATATCAAAAGAAAGAGCTCGATTGGATAAAGTATAAGGTTCTCTTCCTAAGTGAGAAAGTCTACAAAGGAACAATTAAAAATAGCTCTTCAAAGGCAAGCATAACTAGGGTTGCTATCAGTTGCAGGAAGAAGAACATAGTGAGAGGATGAAGTGTCGAAAGAAGGAGGACGAAGTGCCGAAAAAAGGAGGACAAAGTGCTGCAAAAGGAAGTGATCTTGCATCAAAGGAAAAAGGCTTTAGATGTGCTTGGAGGATCTTCTTGTCAAGGGTCTAGGGTTTAGCATTTGTCAATTGGAGCTTCAATAAGAGAAATTTGAAGAAGGGTTTTCCTCTCTAGGACAAAGAGGTTTTTCCTTAGCTGAGAGCCAACATCTTTTGTTCTTGTCTCTTGTGTTTTGGTAACTATTTGATGAAGTAAGAGAACATACAATAATAATAAGAAGAAGAAGATTGTGATAATAAGAAAAATAAAAGTACTTCACAAATTGTTATCATCGACAGAAGAATATCACCATAACATAGATGTCATAGATTCTTCAACAAAAAAGGAGCATAGGCATAGTCCTCGAAGAAAGTGAAGTCATTGAATATATCAATAGAAAGGTCTCCTCTGAATATATGGAAAGGGATCAAAGGGCTCAAGGGGTTCTTATGAAATTAGTCAAAGATCCCCATCCCTATATAGCAGGAGTGGAGACATCAAAGAGATATATATGATAAGTTGGTAGAACTATTCTCTGAAGATGAGATGAAGAAGGTCACATCACTTAGATCTTATCTACACAAATTGAAGGTATTAAAGGGTTATCTTCATAAGATCTCAATTGCAAGATCTAGAAGAGATAATCCTCATTGTTCTAAATGCACTAACTAATGAACAAGGTAACAAATGTGTATGAGGATAAGAAGGCTATCCCATTCAACAACTTGTGGGTTCTATGCAAGATAGAAGACGATAGAGTGGGGTCAAAAAGAATTCAGACATTTTCCGAAAGGAAAGAAGAACATAGCTAAGAATCAATGATGTACATGGAAGATTGTCCTAAGCTTAAGAAGGACAATAAAGAAGAAGTCCATTTCACCGAAGAAGTGGAGGAAGCTGAAAGAAGGAAGTCCAAGGAAGAGGAAAAGCATTAGAAGTAAGATCTTGTGACATCACCATAGGAAACATGTAAGATCTCTGATAGTCAACTATGAAGGATATAGCTCTTGGGAACCTCATTGGAAACTGAAGGAAAGGAAGAAGTCATCTAGGACAAGGCTCATCATACATCAAAGGGTAGCATCTATTGGATAGGGATATGCAAGATCCTCAAGATTCTCTGATGGAATCCTCATTGGAGGGTTCACCGATCTAGAGAGAAAGCAAGTGTTTCATCAGGAACTCCAACTTGTGGAATTCATGGAATGATGGTATGATGACATAAGAGAGGAAGCAGATCAAGGGGTTGAAGCTCTTTTCAATAAACAGAGCTGCTAAAAGAAGTCTAGATAGCCCAAAGGTAAATGAGGTGTGTATGCTTGTATTCAATATTATAAAGTCATGTTGTATAGTTGCAGGTAACATGGATCACTGCTCGATCTTGAGAAGCATAATCAAAGGAAAGGAATTTCCTTCTATGGAAGGTTGTCGAAAGGCATGGGTCACACTAGATGAAATCAACATAATATGTCCTCATATGAAGTATGAGGTGGTTGACTACAATTGAGGAACTCTGATTAGAAGCTCCTAGAAATAAAATGAAATGTGTGAATAAAGGAAGGAAGAGATCGTGAGATAATGCAACCATGGTAAAAGCAATCAACATCTGGAAGACCAAGAAGATTTGACTAGGAAATCTCCCGAAAAGATATGAAGACTCTGATGGAAGGCCAAAAGAGATGAAGACCCTTGACAAAGGATATCTTTAGGAGATGTGTCAACATGTATGCAGGATGTTGATGCACAATGGAAGATGTCATGATGAAAGACCATCACAAAAGTAATTTTGATTTAAGCGTTCATTTCTTATTTTTCAACAAATATCTGGATGGGCTTATGCAGGATTGCCAAAGGGAAGAACTGTGGATGACTTCCAAGAGGACCATATAGAAGGATGTAAGATCCTTCCGGAAAATATGGCATGAAGAAGGTAGCATGACATGAAGCAAGACCAGATGAAGATTAATTGATCACTTTCTGATAAAAGGAATAATGACATGACTGACCCATGGATGAAAGTGATGGATGGTTTGTGCCCTATGAAGAAGCCACAAAAGATGAAGACTCCTTGACAAAGAAATTCATGACATCGAAGGAAGGAGTTCTTCAAGCAACTGGTTGAGGAGTTGTTGTAGGTCCCTAATTAAGAGGGAGCCCGAAAACAAGTTTCTTACTTGGAAGAAACTTGAAAATTCCTAAGCCAAGAGGGAGCTTAGGTACATTCCTTTCATAGGAATGAGTACATTCCATTATTGGAATTGATATGTCCTCTGCAATTGAGAGGGAGAGATAGACACATCATTCTGGTCTTCACCTGGGAAGACAGAATGGAGGATTGGGTAATCATCTAGCATCCGATACTCTTTGAGGATGAGATAGGGCATCCAAGATAAGAGTAGTCATGGACCGATATTCTTTGCGGATTGGCTATCCAAGATAAGAATAGTCCAAAGTAGGTCATACTCTGTGAACACCCGAGTGGAGTATGTACCTTGAGAGACAATGATTATGGTGTATATGAATCATTGGTCTAGCCAGCATTGTGCTCTAATCATGTGGATACAGTTGTTATTCAAGGCCTTGCTATGTAACAATGTTGGTTGATATGAAGCTAAACAAATGAGTTACCAATCTAATTCTTCTTATGAGAAATTCTTCAGATTGAGAATGACCACGTACCATTATGAATACCTCCCTACTTAAGAGGGAGTGTTGAAAAATGTAACTAGGTTCGGTCTTCATAATGACATGTAATTATGATCTTTGTAAATGATGAAAAGAAGAAAATAAAATTATTTTTGTAATGCCTTGCTTCATGGGTTTCATGAGCAAGAGTTTTTATCTAGTTGGCTCCCATTGAGAGCCTTAGGATTTATCATTAGAGTCAAAGAGTCAATGTCATGTATGAAGAGCCCTTCTTGGGCATGTGTCAATTGTATATAAGTCTATATAGCCCTCCAACGACAAGCACACAATTCTCTCTTCATGTCAGCTTCAAGATAAGGTAACGAACTCATGTCGGCTCACCCTGTGAAGACACACATATTCGATTTTATCAGTCAACATAATATGACGGACAAACCACTATAAAAAGGCATGTGGGATCTTCGCATTTACACAGTCACAATTCAAACATATATCTCTGAAATTTTCGGATGGGTAAAACAAATAAGGGCTCGGATCTCTAATACATTGAAGACAGTTCAGATGAGGTAGTAAAGGGACAGCAAGGAGTAATGAAGGGCCAGCGAAATTTATCTAGGAATGCGCAGTTCGGATATCTCTAAAGGGAGATGAAGGGACAGTTAAGAAGTTCGGATGAATTTCTAAAGGGAGATGAAGGGACAGCGAGATGTTACCTTACAATGAAGAATCTCATTGTCTAGGTATCACATCAAGTGCAGAAAAGCAGTATTGGTGACATAACAGTTTGTTGGAACCACAGTTTGTTGGTGATACTATTGTGATGAGGGATCATCTCAGTGATATGGGCTCGGTAAAGGAAACAGTGATGTCAAGGCAATGATGAAGATCTCGGTATCAAGGCAATGATGAAGATCTCGATGGAAGAGGAGTCAATAAGAGGATTAACTAGAGAACGTGTGTCTTGGTCTTGGAGTGGCTAATAGGTCAAGGGTCTTGGTCTTGGTATTCGTCAATTGAAATCTCTATAAGAAGAATTTGTGCGGGTTTTCCTCTCAAAGAGTGAGAGGTTTTGGCCTTGGTTGATAGCCTAAACTTTGTGTCTCTTGTCTATTTATGTTCATGCATTGGTTACTGTTTGATGAAGAAGAACATTAATTAACTAAGACGAAGAAGATTCTAATCTAAAGAAGTAAAAAGCATTCACAAGCAGTCACTAATAGAAGAGAAATCACCTAACTAATGATGCCCTAGATTTCTCAACAAGAACCGGGTACTGGTATTGGAGGATAAGTTGAAGTCCACCAAGATGATACAGCGTGAAGGAGTGACTTCATATCTGACGAGATTGTCTCAGGTCAAAGATGAGCTTGCTATTGTCGGTGTGACTATTTCAGATTATGATATGGTGAGGATTTCTTTGAAAGGGTTCATCGAGGAATGGAAACCCTTCATCAAGGGGATCATTGCCAGAGAGAAGTTGCCAGACTAGAATACGTTGTGGGACGACTTCATTCCGGAAGAATTGTGAGACGAGGATCTTCATCCGAAGAAGAGCGCTTCTGATGATGGCATGGCACTTGCAACATGAATGAAGGGTAAGCAAAAGAAGGACTTGAGTAAATTCAAGTGTTTCAACTGTGGCGAGATGGGTCATTTTTTTTCAAGATGTGCAATGAAGAAGAAGAGAGATGACGAAAAGAAGAAAGGGAAGCAGGTCGTCGGTGTTGCCACTTCTGCTAAAATAGATACTTTCACTAGGAGATTGGAGGAGTAGGACTTTGCTATGATCTCTCATTTCTCGCAGGGTACTATCGATGAGGATGGATGGTACATGGGCAGTGGTGCGACAAAACATATGACAGGGTCACAAGAGGTTTTCGAGACTCTAGTTGAATGGGACTCAAAGTTGCACATGGTGTTAGGTGACAAGAGTCAGAAGGAGATCTGAGGATCAGAAGTTGTGCCATTTAGAATGGAGATAGGACGAGTGATGCAGGTCCAGGATGAACTGTTTGTACTAGGACTCAGATATAGAGTGATATTTGTCTCGATGATCGAGAAGAAGGGGTTTGATGTCTTGTTCAAGGATGGGAAGGCAAGACCCAAACCTAGAGGCTCTAGCTCCGAGGGTATTGTGCTTGGAGTTAGAGAGCATGGTCTATACAGGCTGACGGGCAAGCCTATGGATCACGTGAAGAAGAAGCAGGTGGAGCAGGTGCAGGTGCAGGCTTCAGATGGGCAGGTCCAGGTTCCCGAGAAGAAGGTCCAGGTTCCAGAAGCTCAGAGGGAGTCGAGTTCTAGCATGAGCTTGCAGATTCAGAGGGACACTTTGCAGCCCCAGAAGAGCATGTGGTCAGTGGGGAGCAAGGGTGCTTCCACAACTACCAAGAAGGAATCATGGAGAGATTGGAAAGTGATCTAGGAGAAGAAGAAGAAGCAGGATGTTTCTAGTGACAACGACACTTCCGAGAGGTGTAGTTCATGCTACAGGGATTGTTGCAATGGTGAGCGCCAAGATTTGGGCGAATATTGCGAGTAGTGGTGATGATGATGAGTTACTTCCTAGTCAAGAAGTACCCCCATCGCTAAGAGAGAGTGTTTAGTTTTTAGTAGCTTGGGAGGTACTCCAAGCCCTAAGGTTCGAGGTTTGGAGGGTGGAGAACCACAACAGTCACTTGTGGGCTTGGAACCCAAGGTTGGGGTTTTGCACCCATCATTGTTTGGGCCAAAACCATGGAGCATTTTGGACATGTGATGGGATGAGATGATAGAGGGCAGAAAGGAGAATCCAATGCTTCGAAAATCGTCGAATTTTGAGTTGTCCTTAGTGAGATATGAATTTTTGAATGAAATTGTGGGTTAATGTGGCACCAAATGGAGGTCGGCTTGACTATTTGAAGTGCCACAAGTTGTGTTTTAACACCACATAGAATTGTATATATATGAGTGACGTTCGAGGTCACTTCATATCCATCCAAAGGGCATCAAATATCATCATACATCTCTGAAATAAGGTTGAGCTCAAGAAGAGGGCAGAACGTGGGAATAAAGGATTGTTTTGGAGATAAATTGTATCCACAACAACGCTGAGGTGCTACAACAAGACAGCCACAAGTCTGGAGGTAATTTATGGGTTGTTTGTGTGAGATTAAGTGTTGATTGCAGGTCCGAATTGAGAGTTGAAGAAATTTGGTTGGAGAGAGGGTGTTCTGGCTTGTTTAAAGGATGGTTTTGTGTGGGTGTTACCTCTGTTCATGAGGTTGCAGAAGACTGGAGTAGGCCGCAGGCCCTATTGTCCCTAAAACAGGGATCTGCAAGGGGATTAAGAGCTGAAAAGAAGTCTCAAGGAGCAGCGTAATAGAGGAGGAAGATCAGGATGTAAAAATTTATGTTTTCCCACCTCGGTTTTCCGTTTCACCTTATTTCTCCCATATAGTTAAATGCCCTTTCCCATATCCATACATTTAACAACTGAAATAACAAAATAAAAAAATAAAAAAATTGCTGAAAACACAAATTCTGGAAATTTTTCAGAATGCTGGAAAATGCAAAAATAAAAAATCAGCAGTAACAAACAGTCATTTA
>APFE031571112.1:6691-51196 GCA_000404065.3 Pinus taeda
AAGGATCCTACACCAATCAAATAATTGACGAAGACCAACATGACCAACAATTGCAACAAGATAGCACTAATAATGTTATACCTAAGTTAGTAGTCAAGTTATAAGACCTTTAGGATTTGAAAGATCAGTTTCAAAGATCTACCAATTCAAAACTCCAAAGTTCAACTTTGAAATACAAATTAGTAAATCTAGGAACTGATACCAAACCACAAAATATCAACCTAGGCCTTGGTCTAGCTCCTGAAGAAAAATTAGCATATATTCGTCTTTTGAGACAATACAAAGTGTCTTTGCTTGGAACTATGATGAACTTAAAATGTATGACACCTCCATCATCCAACATACTATTCCAATGATAGACGATGAAAAACCGGTCCAACAAAAGTTGAGAAAAATCCATCCCAATCTAGAAAACCAGATCAAATCTGAACTCAACAAGCTATTGAAAGCCAAAATAATATTTCCCGTTCGACATTCCAAATGGGTCTCAAATATGGTTCCCGTTAGAAAGAAAAACGGAGATATTAGAATCTGTATTGACGTTTGAAATCTTAATAAAGCCTGCGAAAAGGATAATTTTCCTTTGCCTCCTATGGAACAAATATTGCAAGCAGTCGCGGGCTCAGAATTAATGTCCTTTTTGGATGGATTTTCAAGATACAATCAAGTGTTGGTACATCGTGATGATCAATTAAAAACCATATTCAGAACCAAATGGAGCACCTACACACATCAAAAAAATGCCTTTTGGCCTGATCAATGCTAGTGCCACATTCTAGAGAGCCATGGACATCGCATTCAAAGGTTTAGTTAATAAATTTGTGGTAATCTATTTGGATGATATAACTGTCTATTCCAAGAAACGAAGCTACTATCTTAGAGATTTAAAACAAATCTTCCAATGTTGTCTGAATTATGGAATTTCACTTAACCCGAAAAAGTCCTTTTTCGCATTAAATGAAGGAAAACTTCTAGGATTCATAGTGTCAAAATCTGGAATTCACATTGATCCTGACAGAATCAAGGATATTTCCGAAATATCCCTACCTCACAATAAAAAAGCCATGTAATCTTTCCTTGGCTAGATCAACTTTGTAAAGAGATTTGGTCTAGATTTTTCAAGAATCATGTCTCCTTTACAAGCAATGATTAAAAAGAACTCAATCTTCATATGGGGCCAAGATGAATATGAGGCATTCAATCTGATCAAACCAGAAATTGTGAATGCTCCATCTTTAGCAACTCCAAATTTTTCAGAGCCTTTTATTTTATATACATTTACATCTAACAGATCATACGTGACGATACTTACTCAAGCAAATCAAGATACGGCAGAAGCCTCGATTGCTTTCTTCAATTCAAATTTACAGGGGCTGAATTAAATTATTCAGATGTGGAGAAACAAGATTATGCTGTTTTCAAAGCAATCAAATATTTCAAACCATTTCTACTCAAAACCCATACAAAAATCATTGTACTGTTTCCAGCGGTAAGGAATCTTTTAGTGAAAAAAGATGTGGGTGATAAAAGAGCTAATTGGGTTACTACCTTACAGGAATATGATGTAGAAATCAAACCAGCAAGTATTGTAAAAGGTCAAGGCTTTTGCAAAATGCTGGCCGGAGCATCGCTTATATATGAAATTCCATCTATAGACATACAAATGTATGAGGTAAGCCTAAACGACAATGAATCACTATATGCCGATATCATTTATTATCTAAAGAATGGATATGCTCCTTCACACCTCAATCCTACCAAGAAAAGAGCTCTAAGGTTGAAATCCAAACAATATCAGCTCCTGAACGATGTTCTTTTTAGAATAAATTATGATTCTATTCTCCTTAGATCTCTTGAGGAATCTGAAGCTAAAAAAGTTTTGCAGGAGCTACACGATGGGCTAGCAGGCGAACACTATGCTGGAGATGCTACTGCACATAAAATCTTATGCGCAGGCTATTAATGGCCCACATTATTCAAAGACTCGCACAATTACTTGAGGAAGTGTCAAGTCTGCCAAACCACTGCTGGGAGACAAAATAAACCATCCTTTCCACTACAGTCAATCAACATTGAACAACCTTTTGATTAGGGTGGATTGGATATAATAGGTGAGATCATTCCTCACTCTTCTAAACAACATAGATATATCCTTACAGCAACATATTACTTTACTAAATGGGTAGAAGCAATTCCTCTCAAGATGGCTAATTCTGAACATATCATTGAGTTCATAGATCAATTTATAGTCACCAGGTTTGGACTACCTTCCGCTTTAATGTTTGACAATGCATCATACGTTTCTGGTAACACAATGATTGAATTTGCACTTAAAAGAGGTTTCAAACTTAAATATTCTGCCATTTACTACCGACGGGGAAATGGGCTAGCTGAATCTACAAATAAAAACCTAATCAGGATTATCAAACGAACAGTTTACCAAAATCATAAAAATTGGCATAAGTCTTTAATATATGCTTTATGGGCAGATCGAATAACGAAAAAAGCCTCCATCGGCACTTCTCCATTCAAATTAGTTTATGGAAAAGAAGTGGTTCTTCCGACTCATTTAGAAATTCCCTCTCTTTCTTTAGTTCAATATATTGATGAAGTACCAACTTCCTCCTTACAGCTAAGGCAAATAGAAATAATTAAGTTAGAAGAACAACGAGAACAGGCCAAAAGAACTCACCCTCATCACCAAGCATTAGTGAAATCCTCTTTTGATTCAAACATGATGACCAGAAAAATTTACGGATAGGAGATCTAGTTTTAAAATGGGACAAGGCCCATGAGGAAAAGGAGAAACATACAAAATTTCAATGAATGTGGCTTGGCCCTTTCCAAATCATAGAATTCATAGGTCCGTCCAATTTTATGTTGCAGAATTTAACAGGAAAAGGAGATTCTTTACCGATTAACAGACAAATCCTTAAGAAATATTTCCTTAGAAGATTATTCTTCTATTTTATAAATTAGTTTTTATTTTCATAAATAAAACCAGTTGTGAATGGTTACATTAGACATTTACGAAAAAGACACCAATTCTCTTTCAGATTTTGATTTTTTTCTTGTATATATAGCAAATCTTTTAGAAAATTGATCTTTATTATTGAAAGATACAGTTAAAGACTCTAGCCTAGAAATGATACTAGTTTCAATTATAAAGAATTTGATGAAAACTACTTTTAGTGAGAAATTGTTTTATATCAGTGCAATGAAAGGTATCAATAAAAAAACAAAGATTCTCTGTAGAAAATCTCTTTCCAAAAAACTCTACTATTGTCGTCCAGAGCTATCTTAAGGAAAAAATGATTTCCTCCCTCTTAGAGTTGTTCTTGTCAGTCCTCCGTCAGAGATCAAAACTCCTTTTGCATTTCATTTTTAGGTGTCTCTCTCAATTCTCTCAGTTGCATTTCGCTAAGGGAATGCCATAATCTGACGGAAGGGTCTTGTCAGTCATTTCCCCTCATGCTTGGTACATGCTGGTTTAGGTCTGTTTGTTGAATCAATTTTGAAATCATTCACAAAGAGTTATTATGAGGTTTTCAGGTCTAGGGTTTAACTGATTTAGTCCTCAAAGTGCCCAATAATGCCAGCAGGCCAGAGGGAGGTTCAATAAGTGTTCATTTCGAGACTTTCATCATCAATAATTCTCAAGGTTGATTCCTCTTCAAAACTCTGTTTTGAAGAGGAAATCATTAAAATTAGTTTTTGTAATAAATATGTCGTTTTAAAGTTTTCTGCCCTAGAGTACTTCAAATGCAGACTCTGGTTATCCTTTGCCGAAGTTCAATGCCACCATCGCCTGTAAAAATCAACCAAAATGCCATCGTTTTAGCCAGGAAAATGAGGAGGAAGTTGCTGGTAGTGAGCAGAGTGAGAACTGGTTTTCTCTTACAACAGCACAGAGGATCTGTGGGAATACTTTTAAGAGTGTTGGGCGTTTGTGAATCCCAATCCCTACTAATGGCTGCAAAAGTTCCAAAGGTAGAGCTAAGTGATAAATGCTTGAAGAACATTTTTCATCTAAAGTCTTCTGGCTCTCCTCTATCATCATAGGATTCAATTAGTAATGATGAATTTCGGGTATTTGTGGTTCATGAAATAATTACCTGTCTTTTAGATATTGTGAGTTCTTTGCGCCAATCAACAGGTTTGGCTTTTGTTGACTGCTCTGCAAGTGATCAAACCGTTAAGTTGTTGTACAAAGTTTTAGATCTTGGTTGCTGTGTCGTTTTAGCAAACAAAAAGCCACTCACAGAAAAAAATGATCTTTATGAGAAGATTGTGTCAAATCGTCGTTGCCTTCGTTATGAGTCAATGATTGGAGTAGGCTTGCCTGTCATATGTTCTTCGAATCATTTAATAGCATACGATGATCCTATACAGTGCATCATGGGTGCTCTAAGTGGTACATTGGGATATGTAATGAGTGAACTACAAGGACGACACCTTTTCAGTGAAATTGTTTGAGTAGCTAAAATCCTGGGTTACACAGAACCAGATCCACGTGATGACCTTAGTGGAATGGATGTGGCAAGGAAGGCTTTGATCCTAGCTCGGTTGCTTGGCTGGCTAATCAACTTGGAGAATGTTGAGGTTGAGAGTCTTTACCCTTCTGAAATGGGGACCAGATGTTATGTCAATTGAGGATTTCCTAAATAAAGGCCTTCCAACACTTGATGAGGAAATAATAGAGAGGATTAATAATGCTACTTCAAAAGGGAATGTTGTTCATTATGTGTGTAAAATTGACAATTCTAGGTGTCAAGTAGGGCTTTTGGAGCTGCCGAAAAATTCTCCAATAGGGCAACTGAAAGGAAGCAATAATCTGGTAGAGGTATATAGTCGATGCTACAAGGCACTACCAGTGGTTATTCAAGGAGCTGGAGCTGGTAATGACACCACAATGGCAGGAGTTCTAGCGAATATCGTTGATTTACAGGATCTATTTCATTCTTATGACTAGGTCCCTCTATGTTGTAACTATTTTCTACTTCTTTGAATTGTTTGAAGAATCCTTTGCCATCTTGCATGATGTTTTCATGTGTGTGAATTTATTTGCGAATCAAACTTCATAAGAATGGGATAATTGATATCTTGATTTCTTCCGTTAGTTCTGTTACAATTTGATCCAGTCAGTTTTGATGCTAGGCTGAATGTCGCAGCACGCCGGAGAGGCGTAGCCCACTGGGAGCAAACGCTCAGTGTGTTTTTACACAGGCGCGACACACTGGTGAGGCACGGTGCATTGGGCCTCTCGCGCGCGCATACAACCAGAGGCCTTAAAAAGGGTCCGAACTTATATAAATCACCCAGAGACCACACAGATTTTCCAGATCACACTATGGATGCAAGCATAGTAGCAAGGTTTAGACGTATTGGATTCTACAGTTTGGAAATTCGTCAACAATCTGATATATCACGAAGCTTCAATACAATACAGATAAGGCAAGTCCCGAAATTGAATCTGTGCGCCTATCAAGAGAATTGGGGCAATCATCAATCAGGCAGTTGCAGAAGAGCAGACTATAGTTGATCCAATCCAAAAGGTCAAAAATGGATTCAAAAAACTTCAAAACCAATGTTTACGATAAGGAGAAAGAATTGGTCTCCAAATTTACCCAAGGGCCAATCTCCAAAGTTCATGGTGGTTGTCTGCATGAACTCACAAGTATGCTCGACCTATGTTCTCAAATTCAATTTGGGGAGCATTTGTCATGCGCAAAATCGCAAACATGGTTCCTCCCTATGAGTAAAGAGGTTTTCCAAGAGTGGGTTCTACTGTGGAGTATGTTGTTTTGCATCTTAAGGTGAAGAATATACTGTGGAGGAATCAACGCACTTATGTCACTACCATACGATGGCACCCAAAACTCTCTATGGAATCATTTCAGAAACCAAATAAAATGAAGCATCTATAAGACTGATCTCAAACCAAGCACTAGATCCGGAGATTTCATTGCAATTGTAACAATTCAACAGGTATCAAGGCTGAGAATCTGCAATGGAGTGTTTTAATAAACAAATAAACCAAACATCAATTAAGGGGAAAGCCAAAATTAAAGAGAACAATATCTACCACAACAGAGAGAATGGAAATAATATAGAGCATACAATGGCTATGGAATGCTCTCAGGACACACTGGGAGATATGCCTATAAAATTAGACATCTGGATGCTAATTATAAAAAATTGGTTTTAATTCAAACGGGGAAGGTGAAAAGTCAAAGACCGAACGCCACAAAGATGGCAAAGAAATAGGAATAGATGGTCTATTTCTAACTTTAGTTACGATTTAGAAGGGATATACAGCTACAGTTTCCGCCTCTTCATTGGTTATCAATAGATTTCACATGTAACGTTGCCCCTTTTTAGAACAGATGGCTGGCTATTCATCTTTTGTTTGTTAATAATGATTAAATAATCCCCCATTTTTTGTTGATCTGTTTTCCCACAGATAGTTGTATTTACTGTATGAAAAATCATTTGTAAGGGGTTGGAATTTCTGGCAAACGGTGGGAGAGAAAACTCAGCTATTCACTGTACAACTTGGCCAGGAGATTAATAAAATGATGCAGCTCTGATTCATGAGATTCCTATGGTGTGAGTTTAGTAATATGTTTCTTCTGTGTTTCATATGTACTTGTTATGTTTTACCGTTCCTTCATAATCATTTCTAATTGAATGCTTTTAAGTATGAGAGGTAGAATTCAGTTTACTGCTCTGCCTTGAGAAAGCGTTCATGTTCTATATGGTTTCTTCTGTCTGAAAATGATTCATCACATATGCCCTTTTCAGCCTCTCAACTGTCTTTCCAGTCCATATTATTCAAATTTGATTGCTAAACATCCTGCCTATCTTGCCTCATGAAACAATCTATGTCTTTGATTTAATTTTCTAGCTCATGTTGTCCGTTGGCCCCATATAGCTCAGAAATTCAGACATTCATTAAATTTCTTTTTTCATATTTATTTACTAGCCTAAAATCAATATCCATTTGAAGTCATCTCAGACCCTATTGAGTATTTTCACTGAGTTTACCCAGAGAGATCCCTCTCCTGTCCTCGTAGGGCTAGCTATGAGGCTGAGTCTGGTTTGTAGTTATCGTGCATTTTGCCTTCCTTTAGCCTAAGGCAGATTCAGGCTCTAACACTCCCTACTTAGGAAATTACAAATTTTAGAGAAACAATCCAAGGATACACTTTACCTTAAAGAGTAAGAGGTTTCATCATGAGTCGGCTTATCAAAATCACATATATTATAACTTGCTAACTTTGCCAATATTGCATACCACAACATGGCAATGACTCAAGATTGTTGCAATCGAAAGGCAAGGGGTCTCATCACGAGCCAGCTTGTTCAGCAAAGTTATAAATCAAGTGAATGATTGTGTCATAAATTGGCTATCAAACCAAGACTTTGTTCTTTAAGGGTAAAAAAGAAAATGAAAGCAATAAGTGTTGATATGGATTCATCTTTGAAGATTATATATTTCTCTAAGTAGGATGCAGGATCATTGCTGGGTAACAGGTAACCCTGTCGAGGCTATGAATGCTGGCTAGCAGCAGAGGCTCTACCTATGACAAATGAGCATATTTAAAACTAATTTACAGAGAAGGCTTTGCTTTATCTTTATAAATCAAGTAATGACTAATGTAGATAAAATGACTAGCTTAAGGGAGCAAACAATCAAAGTTGAAAATAGAAGAAACAAAATATCATTTACAGGTTAAAGCATAATGTACTTTGTCTTTCTATAATAAAGTTTAACTTTCTGGAAAAAATTTTGTTTTGGAAGTTTAGAAAATTCAAAAGAAAGACAGAGATAACTGGTTCTTCCAAGTGAATCGCCAATTGTTGTGGCCACCAACAACCCCCCTTTTTATTTAGTATTATTACTAATACTAAATAAGTGGGGACCCTTAGTCAAAAAATTTTAAAAATGAATTAGTGCTTGTATTTCCTTTCTAATAAAACTTACCATCATAAACTTAGGAAAATATTCTTGAAAAATCTAAAAAGCCTAAGTTTCATGATGAGGAAAGATAAAATCACTCCTTAAGAAATATCGCATCGCATAAAGGATAATAGGACGCCTCCTTACTAGCCAAACTATAAGATTGTGAGATCGCGATGCGAGATTTCATACTGAAAATCAAATATCGTTTCACATGCTTTAAAACGCACTTACGCTGGAAAACCACAAAAAAACGTCGATATACGATGGTGCATATCGCAAAACCGCACCTCACAAGAAATACATTAACATGAAATCGGCACATACTACGATTATGCGATATTGTGACCATGCGATATTGCGATATCATGATACTGCGATAGAGCGGCAAAGAAATCTTACGAAAGAATAACAGAGTGATATTGTGATATTGCGATCTTATGATAATGCGATACAATGACCTGCGATATTGCAAAGCAAATCGAAAAAATTTGCCACATCGCAAAATCTTTCGGCTCACTATTCGAGAAAACTTTTTCATAAAAAGATACCTGGTTATGCGCTTTAATGCTAATTAATGAGTTAATTTCCAGTTGTTAATGAAATATGGTTTTGCGTTTATCAAGAAGCCAGTTCACATAAGATGATATACTTTTGCATGTCTTCGACATTTAAAGCTTTCTCGTCACTGTTCCTTATTATTACTCTCACCTCACTTGTAAACTGTAGGAACGAAGAACAAAGAACTATACAAAGCAGTATACAGGAAACTATGGGGAAGAAAGGAAAGGCTCTGATGTCCGAAGATAAAGAAATGGTGCCCTTGTACACAGACACCGCCTGTAACAGAGAAGTGGGTATTACCACTTGGGAAGGCATGTATAATCTACTTGAGGAAGAGAATCCCAAGGTAATGGAGTTTACGGCTACTGTGGGCTCACAAAGTTCTGATAAGGCATCAGTTGTAGATTTAGCCTGTTTGTTCTTGCATCGGATAGCGGCAAGGCCCAAAATTCCCCCCTACATAGATATGGTTAAATGGGTACTAGACAGCGCTGACATCAAAAACAAACAACTCAAAATTCAGGGTCAAGAACTTACGGGATCATTATTTTCACAAAATGTGAGCTTTACATCCGCTAAAAGAAAACACGCAAGAGGCTTAAATCACACCAAGGAAGCTCGGATCAAGAAATGAAGGCAGTTTCCGATGTGCGATTAGCACCTAGTGCTAATCATGCATCGCTGGGCGAAACTTCTTGAAGGGGAAAGCCTCTAATTGCTCAGTCTCTTGTAAGCCCAGAAATTTGTGGGAAAAAACACTAAAGGTAAAAGGTAAAACTTGAATCCGAAAATCAGTGGTAATGGTCAGAAATATCCTCAAAGTAGTATGTGTACAGGTACAGCACTTACAAGCAGGCTGGAGATAGAAGGCTCAAGAAAAGGCAGAATTAATCAAAAGATTAACTAAGTTGAATTGGGATTCTTACTGGACATATTTAGTAAAACTACAAAGCCAGTATATGACTCTCAAAAGCCTCATCAATTCTGCCGAAAATATGGAACCAACTCTTGTTGATTCCGTTTTCACAGGGAAATTAAAGGATGAAGTCAGCCAACCAACGCTTCTCAAGCAAATGTTGAATGCTTGTGATGTTAAGGAGAAAATATAGAAATAGTTAGATGTTAGATTTAATTTTAGAAATATTTTTTCTTTATCTTCCCCTAGAAAAAGGACGGTCATTTAAACCGTATCCTATATTTTTGTAATAAGTTATTTTTAGATGTAGTTAGTAGTATTTAAACCCATCTCATGCATTTAGAGAAGGGTCCAGAAATTTATCAAAAACTTGTCCTCAGACCATGCACTTTTGCACCCTCCGAGGAGGATTTGATGAATGAATGGAACAGGATTTATTGATTTTTGCATTTAATATCTGCTACTGATGTTGCACTTCTGTACTCTTAGTGGATGTTGGATTAAGAAGAGATAAATTGCTATCGCTTGAAGATCATGAGTAGAACTAGTTATAAATGGTACTTCTATCTCTTAACTGTTTCTATCTTTTGCGTTAAAGTGATATTCGAGTTCAGTTTTTTATATATTTGCGTGAATGCCTAAGTTATCATTTGGCACTTTTGTATGGTGATAACTATTTATTTATGCTTAATGTATGAGTAGCTTATTGTGCAATATGTTTTTCACAACTGTTTCGTCTAACTTTTTATACGAAGTGGTTCATCTATATTGAATTCTTTTCTTATAACAATTGAATGATCTTTATTACCGATTTTTATTTGAAATCATTTTAGATCGCACAGCAGAAAGATCACACCCAAGTTAGTATAGACTTAGATATTTATGTTTATTAGAATACAATTGCATGTCATTAGATTAAAGTTAGTATTAGAGCATCTTAATTAGGAACTGTTAGATCAGAAATATCAAATTCTACACACACACACTCATAAATTGGGAAACTGGTCCCATATACCTAGTTGGACCCACCATACCAAATGGAAAAGGAGCTACCAACCAAGATCCTGACCGGGTGGGTATCCCCCTTGTTGTAGACCCGATTTTCAGGGCTTCAACATACTCCTGCACAACCTTGTCCATTTGTTCTTACTATGCGGAGGAGCCCTGTCTAGACGTTGTGGCCACAACCTTCTTCCTTCCCTGAGGACGAATCATAAGGAAAACAAATTTCCTAGTCTGGGAAATGATCTTACTTCATTTCCTTGTAGTGATCAAAGAGATGATAGTAGGCGGGGCTACCTCTAGTATCATGTACAACTTATTTCCCAAAGTAATAATCACATAGTGAACTCTAGATTCATATACATATTTTTCTTCCACACGTATGGTTTTCCTAATAATACATCACAAACTTCAAGAGTAGCAACATCACATAGCATCACATCCATGAAGGGCTTGATGTTGTACGCAAGGCAACACGGTTAGCTCATGCATAGATCTTATTGTTGGTGAATCCACCCAATGGTGTACGATTGTGGATGTGTTATCATCGATAGGCCCAACCACTTCATGAGCTCTACTGAAATGAGGCTATTTTGGCTCCCACTATCGATAATCAACTACAATGAAGAACCCTTCACTGACATTTGTGAGTGTAAGAGGCGTTCCCCTCATCTATATCTTCAGGCTCACTCTTCTAGATCTTGGTGGTGGCTAGAGTGGCGTTGCACTCCGCATTAATGATATGCATCCCTCTTTCATTTCCCTTTTCAGGTTATGACTAAGAGTCAAAACATGTGTCTGATTCCGAAGCCTTCATCTCGGCCATGAGTAACTGCTTGGCCTGCACTCACTTGTGTTGTGAGTACACCTGTTATGGAATTCATACCATTTTCTCATGTCCTTCTTTATATTCATGGTATTGTTCTTTTCTTGTTGCTTCAGTGGATTGTCCTGTGTCGCCCCACCTTAGATTTTGCCTTTTCTCTATGGTTTGGGGGTGCATTTTTGTTGCTTTGGATTCCCAGATCCAAAGTCTCGTTTCTTCTATTTAAACTTCTACTCAATCTTGACAACGTATCGGTATGTTGTGCCAAGTGATGAGATGTCCATGAACTCCATCTCATCCTGGATGTACTTGTGTAGACAATCGTGGTACTTGATTACCAAATGCTGCTCAAAATCCTTGATACCCAACTTCGTGCGGAGGGTATGGAAAACATTTGTGAAGTTTAACACATCTTGGTCCCTTCCTTGCCATGGCATGGTCCACTTTATGTATTTATCTTCATAGCTCCCGACAGGGTAATATTTTTCCTTGATGGTGTCTTGGAAATAATCCCAAGTGGGTGTCACTGAAAATAATGAGGATTCGCTCTCATCCTTTTGTTCTTAGTAGGTTTCCCACCAATCCTTGACATTTAGAGCAGCTTTGATAATTACAAAAGTAATATTTTCCCGATTGGAAAAGTCATGAACTGAAAAATATCCTTATAATGGATTCAGCCATTTATCTATGATGTCTACATCTATCTAGCCCTCAAATATGGGAATATCGAAGTTAACTTATACCTTAAAAGGAGTGGCGTCTCCATAGTAGCAGCTCAATGATGATGCATCACCTATGGGTAGTTTTTAAAGGATATAGGAAGTGTTATCCATCATTGCATTCCTCTATTGCTTAAGTGCTTCCACGAGCAATATTTCAAAAGGATCTCCTTCCCCCTCATCTTTATTTTCTTCCACCATGGGAGGCCATCGAGGTTTTTGACACTGGTCTTGGAAAGGTTCAACCCTTGAAGTTTGAGCCCTAACTCCTTATACCCTAACCTCATTGGAGACATGCAAATAAAAGAAGAGAAACAACAAACTACTCAGATACCATTGATCTAAACTTAAATAGGAATGCAAAAAATTACATATGTAACTACAAATATAAAGAGGTAGCAGAAGTAACACTTCATTTCATTAATATCAAAATATTGAAATATGCTTACAAACAGAATGGAAATAAAGTAGCTCAGGCGATGGTAGCTTATCTTTGAGAAGATATGTGGTGGCTACATGCCTCTAAAATGTGTTACAATGAGGCTCAAGGAGATATTTATTATTTAAAAACAAAGGAAAATCCTAACCTCAAGAGATGGAACACCAAGAGTTTGTTGGCCCCGTTTGGGTTAGTTGAGCAACCAAGTTGTGGGGGTCATAACTTGGTCATATTATCTCTGTTTAGTGCATATAATACCTTGTTGGAAAGGTCTCTCTAAGTACTATAATATTTGTAGGGCCTACTACAGACCTAAAATAATGTCATTTAGAGGGTCAAAACTGCTCCACAAATTTAGTACCTAAAAAACAAACAAAAATAGTAAATGCTAAAATAAACATTGTAACAAATGAAACTCACTAGAGGTCTAGGTGGAATAGGTGGGTGGCCTCCAATATCCACTTGGATCATGTACTAGCTTAAAATGGGTCAGATAATGCACAAAAGTTTGCATACTTGGTAAGTCTATCAACTACCACCATGATGACACTCTTTCCTTCAGAATTGGGTAAATCTATGATAAAATCCATTGAAACCTCCTCCTAATGTTGATTTGGAATGGATAAAGGTTGTAACAGACTTTGGGTGTTAATTGTGTCAACTTTATTTTTTTGGAAAACCAAACACCCCACCACAAACTTTTGAATATTAGAGTTAACACCATCCCAAAAAAAATCCTTCTTGATCCCATGGTAATTTTTTAAAAATCATGAGTGCCCTCCTAAGGGAGAGGTGTGCAATTCCAAAATAATGTTTTGTTTGAGTTGGGGACTCTTACAAAGATATAAGCGATATTTGTACCACAATGAACCATTTTTTGAGCTAAATGTATCAAATATGTTGGGATCTTGCTGCAACATTTTAATGAGTGTCCACAACTATTCGTCATTCTTCCAGTCATCCCTTTCTTTAGTTATCCAATCTGGTTGGATAATAGAAATGGTACAAAGAAATTCCTCCACATCCTCTCCTTTATTGAGAGTGCATCTGAAACAATGTTTTGCTTCCATTTTTTGCAGATGATTTCAAAGTCATAACCCAACATTTTGTGACCCATTTTTGCTACTCTTTTGAAGATAATATTTGTTCCAAAAAGTATTTAAGACTATCATGATATATTTTTACCTTGAAGTGTTTTCCCATTAGGTAAGTTCACCATTTCTTTACTACATGTGGTATTTCTAACATTTCCTTGTCATAAATATCTTTGTGTAAATATTTTCCTTTGATTTGACAACTTTCAATAGTATTGGATCTTCCTTCTTGCATTAAAAAACACCAATTCAATTTCTTGAGGCATCACATTCCACAATAAGGGTTTTTCTGAAGCATGGTGTAGGTAAGACCGATTATTGGCAAATTTCCACTTAAATATGTTCAAAGGCCTTAGTTTCTTCTGGAGTCCACAAAAATTCATCTTTCTTCAGTAACATTGTTATAGGTGCAGCTATTCTACCATAATTCTTAAAAAACTTGCGATAATACCTTGTTAACCCGAGAAATCCTCGCAAATGCTTTATTGTTGAGGCGATTTTCCTTCCCTTAATGGATTTAATTTTGTTAAGGTCTACCTTAACACCCTCATGAGATACAATATGACCCTAGTATTCCACCTCCTATACTCCAAAGAAACATTTGGAGGTTTTTGCATATAATTGTTTCTCCTCCAATAGTTTGAACATGCTCTCAACATGTTGAACATGATCCTTCCAAAACTTGTTGTAGATTAGTATATCATGAAAAAATACTAACACAAATTTTCTAAGGAAGGGTTTGAAAATGGAATTCATAAAAACTTGAAATGTAGATGGTGAATTAGTAAGGCCAAAAGGCATGACCAAAAATTCATAATGACGCTCATGAATTCTAAATCCTCTTTTCCTTCCTTCTCCAATGAATTAGGTTCCCAAAGGAAAAAATCATGTTGGATTTTATCCTTTAAAGTCGATATGAAGAAATCAACCCTATGCTCCTCTCAGACATCATTTACCCTTATATTCAAATTTTGGAATTCCTTAATGTGCTCTGCAATTTAACCCTTTCGTTTCAAATTTATCAATTGGCTAAAGAAGGTATTTCTCTTTGTATCCTCATAAGGTGTTATCATTTCCTCTGTAAAAAATTACCAAGTGGCAAGTGATTTACTAGAACAAAGCCATCGATACCATACAAACTAATTGGGTTCTAAATATAAATTTGCCATGTGTACTTTTTGTGTATGTTGCACATTATGAAGATAAAATTATTGTTCCATCTATAGTATCCATGTTGTTGGATCCTTGCCATCAAACATCCTCATATTGATATTTGGAATATGGTGGGTCTTGAATCCAATGTTAGAGTTTATGAAATCAAGATTAACATTTCTTTTGTTCTTATAATGAGTTTCTTCTAATACCTTTTCGCTATTAGGAATCATTCCTTGTAGCAACTAAATTTTCAAACCTTCCTTCAAACCTTATGTTTATGCTTTTAAACCATTCTTCAAATATTCAAGTTTTCCTTAATTTTTATTTCTATGCCATCCTTCAAACCTTCCATATCTTATTTTAAACTATTCTTCAAACCATCCATCTTAGCTTCCATTTCATTTTTGGTTACTCTTTGTGAGAGAAAAATTTGTTGCACTTGGTCTCATAATTTTCATATATCTTGCTGCATTTTTGCCTCTTCTTCATGCGTCATAGTAGATTTTTCTGGTTTTTTACTAGGTGTTTCCATTTATTTCTTTGAGAAATTTTAAAATCAAACAATAATATATATGCTTCACTATGCCCTTAGAATCACTTCACACTAATTTTTCAACACATTTTTCTTACCTTGTAGAAAATACACACCTTTTTCTTACTTTTTAGGAGCTAGATATTGAAGTTGTTATATCTCTATAATTGTGAATCTCCAAGATCTGAAATTTCATCTTATAGTGCCCTGATGATTCTTCTTTCCAACCTAACAAGTCAGGCCAAGATTGGAGTCTTCAAGAAAGCCTTATGCCTAATCTCCCACAATGACCTAATTATAGACTGGTTCAGTAGAGAGAACTTGTAGAGTTCCATGTGTCACTGTTTCAACCTTTGGCCCTGAAATAGATAGCCAAAACACTACGGTCTGTCATATTCTTGTGAATTTCTACAAAATTCAAATCCAATTCTAAGAGAGAAATCTATGATGATTTTCCCTAGGTCACCTGTTTGATCCTACAAAAAAAACCTAACTTCGTCGGATCATATCTCCGTAAATATAAGGAGACAAGATCTAAAATTCGTACATGAAGTTCATCAAGATTTAGGCTCCAAATAGTTTCAATTTTAGCCTCTGAAATGTCGTATAAAAAAATTTATAGTGAAAATTCCAGAATGACATGTTTGAAGCAGCGAAACCCTAGAATCCAAAGCTCTAATACCAAATGTTATGCAATGAGGTTACAAATAGATAGATCAATGACTTAAAAATTATCCTCTTCATGGGTGAAACCTACTTTACTTTACATAAATGAAAAATTATTGGATGATTCAAATGATAAAACCTCCTTTCTATATATAGGATTCTAAGCGGTCACAATACAATCAGAGCCTACATAAAAATAATAATGTAAGGGCACAACAATAACAAAGAGGGGTATACACTAACAGTAACAATAAGGGGTCACACTAGTAATATAGGGACCTAACATTGGATGTCTTAATCTGTCCAAGCGATCAAGTTGTCGCTCAACGACATTGTTAGGCTTCAAAGGTTCTAGAAAGATCGCATCTCTAGATACTATAAACTTCTTCTTGAATTCATCATAGAGACGGTATGCTTTGGAGGTATATGAATACCCTAAGAAGATACAGTTTTGACTCCTTGCAGTGATGTTTCTTCTTTTTTCCTTAGGTATCAAGGCATAATAGGTGGAACCAAAAACCGTGAGATGTCTTACCGAAGGAATGTGGCCATACCACATTTCAAAGGGAGTATTATTTTTTATAGCATTAGATGGACACCTGTTCTTTATATACACAACACATAAAACTACATCAACCCAAATCATTAATTTAACATTCTTGAAAAACATCATGGAATGACCATATTTAAGATTGTCCTATTCATTCTTTCAGCTACTCCGTTCTGATGGGATTATAAGGCACAATTCTTTGATGTTTGACCCGATGCTGGTGAAGATAGTTTCCAAATTCATTTGCAGTTTATTCTTTTCCATTTTCAGTGAGAATAGATCCAATATGATATTGTGCATCATTCTCAATCCATGCATTAAAGTTCTTGAATGTTTCAAAAGCATCAAATTTGTTCTTCAATAAATAAACCCAACACATTCTGGTGTAGTCATCAATAAATGTCATCATATTTTTATCACCATTTGCAAAAGGAATAGGCATTGAGTCATGTTGTAACATGTATTTTTTGTTTCCTTTAGTATTCATGTTTCATTCAAAAATCACTTGAAAATACCTTTAGAAAAATAGGGAAAGAGGTAGATGCAATAAATTGCATATTGGAATCAAAACACAAAAGAAACAAGTGTAAAAGAATTGGCCCATGTGATCAAATTAAATCATATTATAAATTTTTTTTGGAGCCATATATATATATATATATATATATATATATTAATATATATATATATATATAATATATGATAGCGATGCGATTAAATCGCAATCGCAAAGATGCAGTGGGCAGTTATATTATTACCACAAGAATCACCGATTGCCTATTGCGATAAAGGCGTATCTTGAAAACTGTGCAAAGGCATTGGAAAAGGTGGAAAAAGGTATGGTTACGCATTTTATATGTATTTCCATCATAAAGGATTATAACAGAAATAAGCATTGAACAAGTTATAAACAGGACCTGAAATATATATATTATATTTAATAGCCTTGGCGGGTCCACGATCATTGCATAACACTTTATATATGTGTATATGGCTATGCCGATTGCGATTTGCGATTGCAGGACAAACCCGAAAACATATTTATTGTGTTTTATAAAGTTCGGCGGGTCCGTAAAAGTGCCTTATGTATATGTGTCGACTCATAGCGCCAATTGCAATTTGTGATTGGGATTCTGGACCTAATATGATATATGTCATGTTTTATATTTCCAGCGGGTCCGCCATATCACTGATTGCGATTTGTAATGGGTTTTCAGACCCAATATGATATATATTACATTTTATAACTTCTGTTGCATCCATCATGTCATATTTTATTAAGGATTGGGTTGATATAACAACAAAATGGGCCGATTGCGATTTGTGATGGGAAGTTAATGCAACGATGAATAGACGGATCTGATGGATTTATTAAACTATATTAATTCTTTTTCAGATATGCTTTTGTGTGCCTTGCATTAATTTTGCTGTGTAAAAGGAAAAATCAGTGTTAAAGCCGAATATGAAGAAAAATAAGTTGGGTATGTTTTCTGTGCACTTGGCTAATATAAGCGCATCTAATATATATGTAAGTCCGAGTCTATGAACAATTCAAAGTTTAATGTAGTTAATTACGATTTAAATGGATTAAGCATTATTAAAACATCCACAAAGGAACTCAAGAGCCGATTAACAGAGCCGAAAGCCAGCAGTCATTGTCATCTTCTATGTTCAGTTATTTTCCATTATTTTATGTTCTTTGAGATGTCTTTACCCTCTGGGTAATATTTTGTAATAATTGTTACTTCAAATAGTTGGAGAAACAGTTTAGTAGTTTGACAGTTTCAAATATCAGCCACTGTTTCACAATGTATAAAAAGAGAAAAATTTACAGAGAAGGGGTTGGAGGTTCGAATTTTGGAGAACTCGGAGACTAGGCCACTATATTCCTAATATCATTGTTGATTAATGAAAGAATCAGAAGTTTCCATGAGTTGTTGGGTATAATATTGTAACCTTCTCTGTCACGTGTCATGCTATGTTTTCTTCTTTCAAGCATAGTAATAAAGTTGCAGGTCTTTATTTGCTTATGTAGATAAAGTTAAAATTCCTTAAAAGAGTGCTCCTATCCTTGAAATTTCCACCTTCCTTTCTAAGTTATAGATAATAGGTTTTTTTAAACACCAACATATCATCTTTAACTTCTTCAAGAGTCACAGATAGTAGTTTCTGTGTTAAGTAGCATATTGTCTATGATTCAGTTCTTATTTTCATAATTCTTCTAAGTTACAGATAGTAGTTTCTGTGAAAAACCAACATGTTATCTTTAACTTCTCCTTCAAACTTTCTTCACTCATCATTTATATCTAGCTAAAAATGGCATTTTGAGATGTTCTAGTCATACATGTATTAAGGGTTAAAATACCAAGTTTGTTAGGTCCTTCATTTGAGAACACAACAAACAATAAGTGACAGTAAATAATATTTATTAATGTCTTAAGCACAATTTTTCCATAGCTAGGAAATTGGTTTCTTAAGGTACAAAAGGCCACATAAATCTGAATGAATGAGTTCAAGTTTTCTATGTATTCTAGAATGAGAATCATGAAAACACTATTTGTTGTGCTTTCCTAGAATACAAGCATCACAGTGCTTAAGTTTCTTAGGAATTGTAGGAAAAACAATAACACCATTTTTCTTCAACAAACAAAGGTTGTCATAGTTCAAGTGTTCAAACCTAGCATGCCATAAAATACTTGATGGAAATGTACCTTCTTCATAGTGAGAACTGTGTGAGAAGTTTTGTGCACGATTAGAGGTTCCTTGCAGCTTCAGAAGTCTTTCTTCTTCTATTCCTTTCATTACAAGTGAGTGATCTGATGCTTTTCTGACCTTGATCTTGTCATCAAATATATGAATGGAGTGTCCTTGTGGGTGGATGTGGACCAAAGACAACAAGTTTCTCCTCAACTTTGAAAGGTATAAAACATCATGTAAAACAAAGTCTGGAAGACTAGGCAGTTTGATCCTGATGGTGCCAAGTCGCGATGGATTTCGTTTTGACTTGTTTGTAAAGTATTCTTCTCCATCAACATTGTCAGTGAATTCTTCAAATAAATCTCCCATGAAATTCATGTGGCAAGTTGCTCCTGAATCAAGCAACCAATCATATTTCCATGAAGCAAGTAAAGTATTGAACAAGTCTTCAGTTACTGAATTGTTACAGTGTATTAGAACATAGTGAGTGGATTTGGGTGCTATACTTTTCCCTTTGTCATTCGTTTCACCTTTCCTTTCATTTATTTCCTACTCAATTCTACCCCAAGGCAACTTACATGTGGATGCATGAGGTCCATCTCTATTACATCATATGCAATGAAGATCATACTTTTCTCCTTGGAACTGTCTACCCCCCCACCTCTAAAATTCCTCCTTCCTCTTCCTCTTTGGCCACCTCTTCCTCTAGAAGAATCTTGTGCATGATTCTTATCATTTTGTGCAAGGCATACAACTTATTTAGTAGAATGAGGAGTTGTCTCCTTCTCAAAGGCCTTCTCTCTCTCTGCAAACTTATTCTCAAGGGAGTCAAAGGTAATCTTCTTAAGGCTTCCACTTTCTTGCAATGGCTCAAGATAATGTGAATAAGTGGGATATAGTGCATTGACATAAGCTATGAGAGGAATACATGTCTCAACACCAGTGGCTTTTATATAATTCATAATGGATGTTACTTATGATGCTAAGGCAAGAGAGTCATCACTTTTGAATTCAAGGCTGAACAACTTAGTCATCAATTCCCCTACAAGTTCAAAGTGTGAATCATACAATGCCTTTAACTTCTATAAGGCTTTAAAAGAGTTTGAAAATGGAGAAATATGGTGACTCACTTCTTCATTTATTGATGCTGCAATCAAGGCATATGCCTTGTTGTTCTTGTTTTCCCAAATGGAAACCTCCTTGTCTGATGTGAGCTTCTTAGGTGCATTGTATCCTACACCTTCATAGACTCCTTTCCACAACTCATTGAAAATGAGAGTGTGTTTTATCTTCTGAGACCACTCAGGATAGTCCTCCTTGCCAGTGAGAACCACTCCCACAATAGATATCAGTGAATGCATTCTTAAAAAGGACTATGTGCTTCAAAATAAATACAATTATTGTAAGTCTTTGTAAAATAATTTATTGTCTTCAAAAAAAGTTCAACTAAGAGTGTAGGTTCTCAATATAATTCCAACACATACCTTCCATAGAAGATACATGTAATTTCATTATATGAAGCTTAACCATACCATATATGTCTTATTTCAGAAAAACAATGTGTTTATAAAAGAGCCAATGCACTTTCAAATAGTACCGTTCATACCACACATGTGGAGTATTAAACAAATCAAACACATAGTCATAAGACCTCAACTTATATACCTCGATCGATCAACAACAAGATTGTGCCAAGCCACAATTACGTTGCACTATGGAGGCAAACTCACGATGTCAACAACTTTTCTATGCTTAATATTCAAAGACAAACAAGTTGATAACTACAATTTATTTTCTTGGTTGAAGGATATGAAATGCATGTTTAGAAATATATGGTTATGTCTAGATAATGTGCCATCAAGAGTGGCTTGGGCAGACAATTTTATTATGTCAGATTCTATGCATGGAGACCAAACCGACCCTCTAGATGATCTTGGTGATCATATCGCCCCAGCTATTGATAGTTTTCTAGGCCTTACCATCATATCATTGGATCATGATTATTCTCTAATGCTCAATATTTTTTCCACTATTGTGCAAATATGGTTTTCAGTTTTGTTTATGGGTCTTCTTGGCTCTAAATGTCGAATATGTTGGGTGTATGGTGTTCTTCGTGCTCGTCATGGGTACTGAACATTTTGTTGTGCAGCTCAGCCATTATAGGTGGTTTCTCTTACTTTCAAGGTTTGGAACAGGTATGGAAAGAGTCCTTTATCTCTTTTTGGAATTCTGTCTATGATGCATTTGGGAATGGTCCCCCTTTTTTCTACTTGTTTATCTCTTGGAGCTTGGTCGCATTTCCTATTTGATATGGAGACATATTTTTATATGAGGGCATTGTTGGATTTGCACATGTTTGACATGGAGTTTTATTTTGATATGAGGGTAAGTATGGGACTACACCCTCTCTTTTTTGTGGACTTAACTTTTTATATGGAAGCCATGTTTTGTGGTTCATGCAATGATTTATGGATGTATTCCATGCTCTATTATTGTGCTTATGGCCTTCTTGCCATGGGCATCTTCTCCATCATGCGTTTGGGACCTTAATTGTTTAGCAGACTGATTAGTTGGTGAAACTTCTTTCCTATGGTTATCTGTTGACAATTTCATGTCAATCTGGTGTTTGGTGGCAATATAGCTCGTTATGCAAAGGCTACTTCTATTCATGTGAATGTTTTCACCATTGTCTGATGTAACTTGTGCCTCTTGGATGTTAAAGATAATATTTTGGTCACATGATTGTTTTTGGCGATATAGTGATGTTGTTTATGGTGGCAATTACTTGGATATAATTTAGATTATCTGAATGTAACCATGGTGTATCTTTTTTTTTATTGAATAGAAAATTTATTGCACCAATTCACAAAAAAAGCAATATTTGAAATATATCATTCTATGAATATGTTGTAATCTGAACATGAGACTACTTGCTGGAATTGATTTGTAAGTAGTCTCACCCTTGTTCAAATCTCTGCATCACCCATACACCCGTAGTGTAGAAGGATACAATAAATATGAAAGCAAGTCTCATCACCAACTTCGGCCTTTGAAGTTTTGGTGTTTGGAATTGATTTGCAAGTAGTCTAACCAGTGTTCAAATCTGTGGAGGAGTCACCCATACACTGGTAGTGTAGAAAGATACAAGCAATATGAAGGCAAGTTCCATACCACATATTTTTTCCAACATATAATAACCCGTGTTCAAATCTGGAGGAGTCACCCATACACTGGTAGTGTAGAAAGATACAAGCAATATGAAGGCAAGTTCCATACCACATATTTTTTCCAACATATAATAACCCGTGTTCAAATCCCTGGAGGGGTCACCCATACACCTGTAGTGTAGGAAGATACAAGCAATATGAAGACAAGTTCCATACCAGGTAACCTTTTTTCAACATATAATATTACCAATTTCAATTGAAGTTTTTTTGTAAATTTAAATAAAACAAAATTGTGCAGAAGCTAGTCTAAACATTATTGGATGCTAAGTCGACATTCTGATTTGATAACCTTACAAGCATCTACACTTACTAAAACAATTTATATTACAGTAAATGTTTCCTTTTATAATTTTTCATATGATATTATAATCCATATTTTTGTTATTCTCGCCAAAAACACAATTTGACCTAAAATTATAATGCCCAACTTAAAAATTAAAACTCTAAACGTTTATTAATTAGACTAGCCTCTTATCGTTATTACCCTTCTCCCTCTGGTTGGCACGGATGTGGGCATGAGCATGCTATGAGATAGAACATTCCCGAGCTTTCAGATCATCTCAACGCGTGTTGGCAGTGACCTTTCAGCTCTCTGGAATCCTGATAGCGGTTATATTAGTTATATAGGCGGTGACCATTCAGCTCGCCGGAATCCCAATGGCAACCGCTGGGTGGAGACGAACTGAAAAGTCAGCAACCTATGTGGTGAATGGCAACTCAGAAAATTTAAAGAAGCCATACTATATACAACCTTCGTATATTAGGAACATCAGAAACGCGTCGCTGTTCGTTATTGGGCATTCACTAGAAACTGGAACAGTATGGCGCACGATGAGATTGAACATTTTTTACATGACCACGTATTATTCCATGACAATGTCGCTACCGATTACGAATGCTACGCTTGCACACATTTCAGCCATGGCTTAAGATACAGATGCCGTCAAGATGAATGTAACTTCAACCTCGACGACTACTGCGTAAGAGCTCCCCTTGTGGTTAATTCACCTCTCCCTGATCACCAACATATACGTCGATTAGATTTCCAACGAAACCCAATTACAGACAGAGTATATGACTGCGAGCATTGTAGCTGGGAATTAAATGGATCAATTCTGTGTTATCATTACCGTGATTGTGACATATATTTTCATCTGTGTCTATAGCTTGCCTCACAAGATGCAACATTCTTCCTATGCATAGTAGATGCTTGTACCGCGTCGAACTCCACTATTGGCCTTAGGTAATACATGGAATAGATTCCATACTCGTTCCAGAATGTGCAATACGCAGATATAACTTCACATGTTATCAACCTTAAAAATTTAAATGATGTTTAACCTTTAATATATTATGTTATATTTATTTTATGTTGATATACTTTGGATGAGATTGGAATTCGGTTAAATTTGGAATGACAAATTTGGTTATGTACACCGGCAAGGACGAGTATTGATGATGTAAAATATGCACAAGGTTTACATTAAAATAATAATAGTGGTGCCTTCTTAACTCCAAAGCCTTCATATAGATTACAAATTGAAGAATTCAAAAGGAATGCACATTTTCCATAGGATAAAGAGCAAAAGGTGTGTAGGTTAGTTATGTATTTTATTAATTTTATTAATTTTTTAATTTGTTGAAATGTTTTGGAAGAGTGTTAGAAATTTTGTAGATGGCTCTTTTTATATTTTTAAATAGTAAGTGTTTATAAATATCAGTTTTTGGTTTAATCACATCTTTAAGATTGGGTGGATGTTTTGAACCAACTAATGTGGTTTAACTTTAATAATAACAACAACAACAACAACAATAATAATAACAATAAATCTAATGTGATTAATCTTTCTTTGACCCCTCTGTCTTTAGTCTCCTTAATAAAAGTCTCAACTCTTAGGCAGGACTCTGTTGTTGTTCTTAGGAAGGTTAAGCCTCCTAAGAAAACCTTAGCAAGGCCCAGTTTCTTGCCCTTAAGTCCCTTAGGGACAACCCCGACGTCCTTAAGGCAGACAAAGGTGGAGATTATGTCCACAAAATGGTGGACCATCTTTCTAGTAGTGGAAGTTACATCAAGGTGAAGAAGAATCCCCTTAAGTCGGTTTCTAAAGAGGTAGCATCTGCTATTACAGTAGATTCTTCCCTTCTTCCTCTTACCCGTAAGCTTATCTAAAGCAATCCCCTCACCCCTAGAATCTATGGCCTGCCTAAGATTCATAAACCTTATGCTCCCTTAAGGCCTATTGTTAATACAATAGGCGGACCTACCAATCTTCTTGCCAAATTCCTTGCCCAAAAGCTCAAACGTCTTGTTGGCTGAATAGATTCTTTTGTTAAAGACTCTGCCTCCTTTGTTCGAGAATGGAGAGATATCAAATTGGAACCTGAATATTTGTTGGTTAGTTTTGACGTTGTATCCTTATACACCAAAATCCCCATCTAAGAGGCCATTGATGTCATTTATCGCATCAACATTGCCAAGTTGGTTGGCCTCTGCCTCACCTCAACTTTCTTCAGTTTTCAGGGTGAGTTCTATGAGAAAACTTGCGGTGTTGCAATGGGTTCCCCTCTTTCCCTTATCGTAGATAACCTATTTATGGAAGATTTTGAAACCAAGGCCTTAGCCTCTGCTCAATTTCGCCCTAAAAAATGGAACAGGTTTGTTGATGACACTTGTGTCATTTGGTCTCATGGTCGCAAGAAAATAGATATGTTTCTTAACCACCTTAATTCTCAATCAGAATCCATCAAGTTCATGATGGAAATTGAGGAGAATGGTCGCCTTCCGTTTCTCAACATTCTCCTTTCTAGGAAGGAGGATGGTTCCATCTGTCCCCAAGTCTTTCGGAAGAAGACAAACATGGAACAATATTTCGATGCCAGTTCTCATCACTTACCAGCTCATGCTATAAGAATCTCTGATGATAGCCACCTTGATCAAGAAAATCTCGTCTTTTTGAAGTTTTTAAAAATGATGGATATAACACCACATTTCCTCAAGGCATTTCACAAAGCCAACAAAGCACCTAGAGTTAAACCTTCTCAAGCTGATCCTATCTCTATGGTTCATCTCCCATATATCCAAGGAACCACAAATAGGATTGCCCATATTCTTAAGAAGATGAATGTCTCTTACTCTTTCAAACCTCTCAAAACCATTAAAAATTCCCTTAGATCCGTAAAGGACCCTATTGACCCTAAAGACTCGAAGGGGGTCTACCTTGTTCCTTGCTCCTGTGGTATCCCCTCCATGGGGGAAACGTGAAGATCTAGTAAGCAAAGAATTGTTGAATATGCTACTGACATTAGACACAATTGATCCCACACATCATCCCTTGTTGAATATGCAGAGAAATCGAAACATCATGTATGTATTAAAGAATCCAAAGTCATTGGTCATGTTGATCATTTCCACCACAGGAAACTCAGGGAAGTGATTGAAATTGAGAGGCATGCCAAAAATCTTAATAGGGACAATGGCTGGAAATTAAGTAAGAGTTGGATTCCATCTCTCTCCTCTTGACTCTTCCCTCCCTCTCCTTTCTCATGTTCAGGCCTCTATTTCTCCCTTTTCATCTTCTGCCTCCCACCTCTCACCCGCCTTGTTTCGATTATTTCCTTTAACCTCTTTTGCTCAGCTTGTCAATTAATTTCTAATCTTATTGGTTACCATTGATTTTCCTGAGGTTTTTTAATTTTCTTAGCCATCCTCCTTTATAATCTTGATTAGTTCCCCTCCACAAATTGTGGGCATATTTATAACAGTCTTATTAATCGAAATCATTAATATTATCTTATTCCTAGACCTAATTTACCTTAAATTAGTCAAACCTAACTGATCACATTATATAATTAGTTATTCAGACCCATTATATAAATTAATTCTATAAAAATAATATTATTAAATCAATTAATTTATAATATTGGAATAAAATAATTATTCATTTTTACATTACACCTAATTCCTAACTATATATTAAACTATTTAACATATAATATTTTTATTGTAGTCATAATAATATTTTAGTTTGAAATATTAACAAATTTATAGAATCGAAATATTTATTTATCACATAACAGCTAGTTTTTAACTCAGTAACAAATTAACCAATGGCTAACTCTAGGCAATGATGCATCCATACTATTTATTCCTCCAGATCTAGTGATTTCTCACCTTCCTAAGGATGAACCACATTAGTTGGTTCAAAATGTTGACCCAATCCTAACGATGTGATTAATCCAAAAGACTGATATCTACATTATGGATCACAAAAGTCTTAGATCTAACAGTAAATTTTTATTTTAACAAGAATAAAAAAATGAACTTTTAGGTTAATGAGTGCTATCAAACCATTGCATATTTTATTTAATGGGGATATTTGACTTTTAATAACAAGATAAATGTCTTTTAAAGGTTTTTCACCTAATTGATGCATGTAAGGACATGACCATTGTAAAACAAGGGAATTAAGAGAATTAGGCTCTAAATGAATTATCTATGGATTATAGAGAATAAGGTTTGAAAGAACTATACAACTCCTCTAAAGAAGATATTCTCTATGGTCCCTATTATGAAATATTAAGTAATAGGGATAAGTATCAAAACATCACTAATGGTAAAGGGAGGATAGTAGGTCCCATAAGCCCTAAATGAAGCTTCTTTCCACCAAGGGCCATAAACAAAGCCATAAACCATGCAAGATGCCTAGTATCGGAGGTCATTCTCCTTGGAGTGTGATATTGACAACATTAGAAGGTCTTATGTAGTAGGCATGGGTTTCATGACCTTGATCATTGTTGGGGAAGAATATAGATAATTCAACCCTAAATTAATATTTTGAGCTAATGGGCCATGCTCAAAGCCTTCACTCACAACTTAATTACTTCAAGGTGGATATTGGCAATGCAAGTGGGATAAAAGTGAGATCACGAGATTTTGAGTTGTAGGGATTGTAGAAATTTTGAATAATATGACACATATTCAATGGAGATTATCTTGATCATGTACTATTGCAGAATACATACACAATACATAAGCTCCTCTACATTTATCATCAATATAGCAGCATCAATAACAATAAAACATCAAGAGCATGCACACATTAACACAGTATGTAACCTGGGGAAAGCTTACAGCTGAAAACCCCACACTATCTGTATATTAATGATTGAGAACATGTAACATTAACAATAGTCAATACTTCTCACAAGTATCTAGCACTATATCCACCTGTTACACACAATACAACTCAGATCTGATCTCCAAATCTATTCCACTGCTTGCCTGCCTCCACTGCTCAATACCTGCTCAAGAATGGATGAGAATGGTTGAACCAAACTCGTATTTACCTCAAAAGAATCACTCACACTGGGAATCACGTGAGCAGAGGATATAATCACTTAGTATTGGCCAATTCTCATTGGCATAACTCAATCCCATTGATTGTGCAAATCCTCGTGCACAACTATAGTCACAACTGATAGCAATCTGATCCTCTAACACCTGTCCCTGCTGAAATGAACATGCACTGACATGCAACTGAGTTAACTGATGTATTATTTAGTTGCATTATGAGTTAATAATTAGTTTAACAACTCATTATTAGTCTATTTGCAGTTATACTAATTACAACTAGTTTAACCAAGTCAAACTGAACACAACTCCATCAACTCCACAATCAACTCCACCAAACTCAACTGATTGAGTTCTAACTGAAGTCATGCATTCAACAACTCAAATGACCCACAAGGAAAATGTATTTCCTTCTGACAGCTGCATGTGCCACATCTGTAGCTCAAACTGAAGTGCTCCAAGAGAATAAGATAAAGTTTATAGTCTAAATATTATTATAAGCTAATAATATTTGACTGCTCTATAATTAGACTTGACAGTGTCACTGCTGTTGTCTAAAAATAGAAGTCCATCTATTTTTGCCAACTTGATCAATCATCCATAAACAACATCTTGCAACTCATAGACATGATCCATATGTCTAAAAATAGACATTGCGCCATAATTTGCCTGCGGGCCCACTTAGTGAAGGTGACTCTTTTCACTAAGCTCCATCATCTTGTTGCAATCTCAACAAGGATGGTAGGGACCTAACCATAATCAAGGGATGAAGATAATGGCATTATACCATAAATGGATATCTAAGGAACATTGACTATCAACATGAATTTAATCCATAACACAAGGAATTTAGAGGTGATCAATAAGGATACTTAATCACGTTATAAAATAGAGGGATCAAATGGCCCTATTACACCTTAATCCTTTGTAGCATACACTACATTTATTAACAAGATTCAACACCATTATAATATTAAATGTTCTCATAAGTGGATCAATCATGCCCAATCCTTTTAGTCCCCACCTTTATGGCCTTTACGCCTATGATACTTATACACTAACTAACCCCTGGGTAACTCCTTTCCTTCATGGACATTCAATGTTGTAAGTAGGCTTTGGTAGTCTTGGAGGTGGATATACTTGGACACATGAGGGAGCCCTTACGTTTATTTTTTACCAATAATTGGGTGGACTTAGTACCAAGAGCTAGCTAGCCAATAGTAGTAGTAAGTTATGACTTGGAAAGTGTTAAGGCATCTAAAGACATTATGTTAGTGTTATATGGAATTTGTATCTACGGATAAAAACATTTTCCCTAAGTGGGTAGATACACTTAGAACACTAGAAAGAAAGTGGTTTAAACATTTCTTATAATAGATAGATGAGATGAAGGAACTTACTTGTGATCTTTCACTTCCTTGATCTCCTTTGAATTTCTCTTGTCGCTCCCACTTGAACTGAATCTACTCAGTTGGTACCTATCAACAGAAACAGAAAATGATAATGATCAAAGCATACATGATCTATCTACTATAAACCAATGGAATCGACAACATTGAAACACATAATAATCATAGATATGAACAAGAATATGAGAAAACGAATAACCAAATTTATTATTGTAGAAGGAAGAGTTACACCCAATGCAGTTTGATCCCATGTCACTCATCTAGATTCAGTCCAACCCTCGTCACACCAATCCAATAGCATAACATTACTTGACATGAACTCAAATCTCAAACCAACAATATTTCTCTACAATCTTCTAATTCCAACCCCGTGATCACTATGATGAGTGATCACTTTATAGGGAAGGTGGTTTTGTCATAAATTGGGCATTCAATGATTTTCCAAAATTGGAGTTAGTTTCGATGGAGAAAGGGATGAGAGAATAGAAGGTTAATTGATCCAAAGCCTATCCAAATTCGAGCTCATAAGATGGGATAAGACTTGGGAGCCTTCTAGAATGATCTAGAATCAAGGAATATTCCCAGAACGCTATGCAAATTGATGAGCCCCAGAAATGGGTAACTATATGGGCTCATTCTACCTCTTATTTCGATTTTATTCCACCATTCTCATTAGTTTGTTGCATGTTTTTGAATATATTTATGCTAATAGAGTGAATTGGGCTAGTCACTTTGCCATGTAGTCTAATGAGTGTTTTATGCAGATTTTTGGACAATTTTGGACAAAGACAAGGAATTTATGAGCAAATGACAGCCAAACTCAAGGAAAACAGGGAAGAGGACTTGTAGGGGGGATGTCTCCTTCATTAATGACCCCTTTCCTCGAATCCTCCATCAGCAACTCAGAGCACAAAGGCCCACATTGATGATTCCAAGGCGCAGCCGAGCAAGTCAAGTAGGACTATTGTTTATCTTCAGTTCTAGGAAGCCGCGTTCCTTGATTTTAGGGCTATTGGAAGTCACCATTTGTATAAATAATAAGGCTTCGAGCCTCAGTAAGCTAGCCAGTTTTTAGTAGATTTTCACACTTTTGTGCAGCATTGTGTTCAACTCGTTTTTTAGTTCTTTTTGAGAATAGTTTATGTAATGTAACTGCTATTTTTGATAATCAAGATAAAACAGTTTTTGAGCCAGCAATAATCTCTTTTAGAGGGCTGAAGCTCTTGGGTTAGGGCCCAACCCAAGCTACCCAACACCTCCTTTGTGTATTTATATGTTTTCTTGCTTCCATTCATGAGTTAATTTATGTTGCATAGATTCATTTTTCTTTGTTAAATTAGGTTGTTTTTTATGATTAGCATAGTTGTTTTGTATTAGTTGTGCAAGTAGGTTGTTGTAGTGATAGAATAAGATTCAAAAAGGCCAACAACAAGTCTTTATCTCCTTTCTCCCTTCTTGGGACTATGATTTGAGGTCAAGGCACTATTGTTGCCACAAAAAACACAGTTTTTACTCTTCCATGCAACTCCTAGTATGATGACTTGATTTGGAAAAGTTGATATTAGTTCAGATTCACTTGCTTAGATCATTTCCTATTCATTTACCATAGTTCTCTCGCATTCTTTTATGTTCATAGGTTACTAAGCAATATTTTTTATTTTTAGGTCAGAAATTAGGTCAAGCTAGACAAAATTCTATTTTTAGTTCTTTCTTTGGTCAGTTTTGCTAAGTAAATGTGCAGATCTCTTGTAGGACATCTCAGCTCACCATCCCTCCATAAAATAGCTAGCACTAGCTCACTTCTCCTAGATTTCCCAACTCATTCACAACATTTCACCAATCTGCCCTAATTTCTGCGTTTTTTCCCATAAAGTTGTTTTCTTGCCATTTGAACAAATCCAACCATCTCATTCATCCTTGATCTTCCTTGACAAGTTCTAGACACCTCAACACCTTCATCCAGCCTTCGTTTCCCATTTTCCATCATTTTTCCACCTTCAAAACTCCACAAACAACTTTCGGCCTCCTCCTGTAGATCCTCCTGTAGAACCTCTTGTAGATCCCCTACAACCTCCTGTAGAATTTCCCGTGACTGATTTTTCGAAATATGATCACAATGGAAGTCTTCAGAAGGGTACTAGGGGCTTATTAGGTCCCCTCCACACCTCCCTCACCTTCTGCAAAAGCCAATTCCATCTTCCTTTCCACCAAACCTCTACACAGTCACAACCGGTTAAATCACAAGCATAATAATTCCACATAAAAATACTCAAAAGTACAAAAATATGATTTCTTCCCATTTCATTTTAGAAGTATCTTAAATAAATGCAATTTACCTTTTCAGTAGTCAATGGAACTCACTTCATTGGTTTCCTTCTCTTTTCTTGCAAAAGTAGGGTTGGTGGGTAAACTAGGGTTTTCTAGGGTTTGCATTTTATTTCAGTTTTCCTTCTCTTTGTACAAGTAGAATAGCCCCTATAGAGTTAGCTTTCTTCCATCACAGTTAAAAAATTCTTATGAGAACTCATAGAAGTTGTCATAAGCTCCTAGCGAACTTGCGCCAACTAATCAAGTGACAGCCTACAATAAGAGCTAGTACTTGTGCATACATCACCGTCGCTTCCAAGTTTGTTACGAACTACCGGGTTGATAAAAGTAAATAAGGAAGCCCCAGGAGTTGCAACATTATTGCTACAATACTAGAGCCCACCATTCTTTTTGGCGCCATTGCGGGGAAGCATCAGAGTATTTTGTGATTACTATTTTTTCTTCTATTTTCTACTGCAACATTCTGCTAAGTAGTTTATTTTAGCAAAAGTAGAGTAGTTGTTTCATTTCAATTCTACAATTTCAATTCTGCAAAATTAGATTAGGCATTTCCTACTTTCATTTCAATTCTACAATTTTCATTTCAGCAAGTGTAGATTAGTCATTTTCTTCTTTCATTTTAATTCTGCAATTTCTGTTTCAGCAAAGTAGATTAGTCGTTTCTTTGCTTTCATTTCAATTCTGCAATTTCATTTTAGCAAGATTCATTTCCATTAGTTGCAATTTCTTATTCAATACATTTCAGTTTTTGCAAGTACAAGTAGAAAGAAAAAAAAATATATAAAAATAAATAAATTAAATTTAAAAAAAAAAACCAAAAAAAAACAAAACAAAAAACAAAAAACAAAACAAAACAAAAATCACCCAAAAAAATATTTCCTTTCATGCCTCGTAGGAACAGAGACAATTCAAGAAAATTCCTACCCAACACCCCCACCACATCACTAAGTCACCCTTCTCTCTTCTTTAGTGGCAGTGATCCAGAAGAACCTATAGGTGAACCTCTAGAGATATACGAAGATCCTATAACAGAAGAAGAGCAAGAAACCATTCTTCATGAGACCATGGCTGAAAACAAAAACGTTAGAGGAAATGGGGAAGAATAGAGGGTGCACTTCCTATCCGAGAGACCAATGGGGACACAAAAATGAAAAACATAAGCCCTTCAGCCTTACCTCACATCCATGGATTAACTACCAAAGATCCCGATACCTTCTTGTTTGAATTTTTTGTTCTCTGTCGAACCTATGACTATGTAGAAGATGAGTAGAAGTTGAAACTGTTTCCTTCTACCCTCAAGGATATAGCATTGCGCTGGTTCATGGGGTTACCTAGAAACAATATCACAACTTGGGCTCAGATGTAACAAGCCTTTAACAACAAATACTGGGACTACTGTAGGTCGAAAGATACCAAGGAAGAAATCTTACGAATGACCATGGGAAGTGATGAATCTTTAGAAGACTATGAAGAGAGGCTTCAGCTCAGTTATAAAAGGGTCAGGTGCACACTTGACCCTGAATCTCTAAAGTTGGTCCTGCTTAGAGGAGTCCCTGAAAACCTTCTAGATACCCTCCATTTTCTGGTTGGGGGAGACATATACCAACTACCTTATGATGACATAAAAACTGTGTCTAGAAACCATTCTAGGGCAGCTAGAAAGAGAGGTAGGGGAAGCCAACCTTTAGCCAGTTCATCCTCATCCAGTTCATCCATTAGCAATGAACTTGAGAATTGGCTGGAAGATTTCAAGAGTGAGATAAGGCAGACTCTTTGGCCATCTTTTGTCCCAAGTGCACTAGAAAGCATCCTAGGAATGAATGTCCATTGCACTCTATAGAAGTTTGTTTAGTCTGTGAAGAAGACCATCCTAAGAATCAGTGCCCTTCCTTGCCTAGAATTAAAGCTGCATATAAGGGGGAAAATGAGCCACTAAACCACTCTATTTCATGAACCAAAGAAGGCCACATGGACCCAGACCTTACCAGTAGGGAATGCAAGGGACATCCCAGACCTATTACAACCCCAATCAAGCCACTTCCATGCCTTCTTGGGGTCCCACTGCTCATCCTTCCTGGTCCACACCCCCTCCTTGTTCATATCTATCTTAATACCATGCTCCTCTAGTTGCTCAATCGTTTCACTCTTATGCTCAGCCACAGCCTCAGTGGAATGCACCTCATCAGGGGTGGAGGCCCCAGTACAACTCTCCTCCCACTCTTTTGCCTCCACCACCTACTCAACCACAGCCATTGCCTCCTACTCCATCAAGGCAACCCCAAATACCTGCAGAATTGAACCCAAACCCCAATAACAAACAGGCCCAACAGGTATATACTAGAGAAACATCATGCCAGACCTATGTTGTGGAGATTCAAGAGATTAACCTACGATCTAGGAAGGTTCTCCTAGATAGCCAACCTCCTCCTAAGGAGGAAGAGGAAGAAAAACAAGAAAGTAAACCAAAATCCATTCCACCCCTTCCTGAGAGACTAACTGGAACCACACAACCGACCCCAGAAGAAACTAAACTTCTGGGAGAACTAAAACAATTATGTGTAAAGATACCACTTCTCCAATCCATAAAAGATGTGCCTATATACAACAAGTTGATTAAGGAGAAGTGCTTCAAGCACCCAGGCAGGTGCAGGAGAGATGCTCCAACTATCAATGTCATAGGAAAACTGTTTGATGCGATGTTGGGGTAGGTAATATGTCCGAAGTATCTAGACCCTGGGCGTCTAGTAATCGATGTCCATATCAATGGCACCATAATCCCCCATACCCTAATTGATCTAGGGGCTTCCATTAATTTGATGACCAAGGACACTATGCTCAAGCTCAACCTTCAGGGTTCCCTGAGAAAGACCACAACAGTACTGCAGTTAGCAGACCACTCCACCATGACCCCTGAGGGGATTGTGGAAAATGTAATGGCCTCTATTGATTCCTAGGAGTACCCTATTGATTTCCTGGTTCTCCAGCCAAAGGCAAAGCTCACTAGGTATCCCCTCATCCTTGGGAAGACCTTGGTTGGCTACTGCAAATGCCCACATCAGTTGTCGAGCTGGGAACATGAAAATCAAGAACGTGCATATGTCCAAATAGCTAGTCCTATATCCTCCTACCCAACCTTTGTTAGAACATGATTTACCTCTCTGGTTCAAGGAGGAAGATGAGGATGAAGTTTATTCCACACCATTGTGTACAGTAGAGGCTACCATGGGCGGCCCACAAACCGAGGATGATCTTATTGAAAGCTTGATTTAGAATCCACCCCCAGTGTGTTGCCCTTCGAAGGGATGGTGGAAGAAACCCAAGCCAATCCTTTAGTTGATCTCTGTGTGGCTGATCTGACCTCTCTCCAAGTTAACAATGTGGAATTTGGCCCAGAAAGAACCTTGAAGATCAACTCATCCCTATCCACCTATCAGAATAAAGAACTATGTAGCTTATTGAAAAACCACTTGGATGCTTTTTCTTGGAGTTATAAGGAGATGAAGGGGGTCCACCCTTCAGTCTATAATCATCACATTAACATTAAAGAAGATTGTAAACCAGTCAAGTAGCCTCAAAGGAGGATGAATCCATCCCTTAAGGACATTGTCAAAGAAGAACTGCAAAAGTTGCTAGATGCAGGATTCATCTACCCCATCTCTGATAACGAATAGGTCTCTCCTTTGGTGCTAGTGCCAAAGAAAAATGGGAAGTGGAGAATCTGTGTAGATTTTCAGGAACTAAACAAGGCCACCAAGAAGGACCATTTCCCTTTGCCTTTCATAGATCAAGTGTTGGATGGCCTGGCAGGGAAGAAGTTCTTCTCCTTCCTAGATGGGTTTAGCCGGTACAACCAGATCCAAATCAGCCTGAAAGACCAAGATAAGACCACTTTCACTTGTCCTTGGGGTACGTTTGCATGCCGGTCCTTTCTTTTGGGTTGTAGAAATCTATATGGTTGAATTTACCCCTTATGGTTCTAACTTCCAGGAGGCTTTAACTAACCTGGGAAAAGTTTTAGCCAAGTGCATCAAAATGAACCTATCCCTTAGTCCTGAAAAATGCAAATTCCTGATGACTGAAGGGACTGTGCTAGGTCATAGAATTTCTCAGCAAGGATTACAAGTGGATCCCAACAATATTGCCATCATCCAAAGGGTCCCACCTACTCAAAAGGTAAGAGATGTTCGGAGTTTCCTAGGCTTAGCAGGTATTATAGAAGTTTCATTAAGGATTTTAGTAAGCTAGCCTCTCCATTGTTTGGTATTTTGGGAAAAGATGCCGAGTTTATATGGACTGACAACTGTCAAGAGGCTCTGGACACCTTGAAAGGTAAACTGGTAACTACCCCAATTTTGAGAGGTCCAAACTAGGCCCTATCTTTCCACATTAATACAGATGCCTCGAACAAAGCAATAGGAGTAGGCTTAGGGCAACTTGATGAGAAGTTGCCTTATGCCATATATTTTGTTAGTAAAAACTTGTCCAAGGCAGAATTAAACTAGACTATAACCGAAAAGGAGCTCCTAGCTGTAGTCCATTCCCTAAATAAGTTTAGACACTACATCACCAGCTATCAAACATTTGTACACACTGATCATGTTGCAATTAGGTATTTGATGAATAAACCAAATGTAAATGCTCGTATTATTAGATGCTTACTGTTATTACAACAATCTGATTTAACCATTGTTGATAAGCCAGGTAAGGAAAATATTGTTGCTGACTTTCTATCTATATTAGATCTACCTATAGGTGAAGAAGGAATGGTGGATGATAAAATGCTAGATGAACACCTATTTGCTATTTCAGTACTCTCTCCATGGTTTGATGACATAGAAAATTACTTGGTTTCAACACAATTTCCGCCACACCTGTCCTCAAAAGAGAAAAGTAAGATCATGAGGAAAAGTGCCCCATTCACCTGGATTGGGGGAACCTTTTTAAACTTTGCCCAAATTATATTTTGAGGCGATGTGTCAGGCAGGAGGAAGTTTTTGACATTCTCCTAACCTGTCATGATGGGCCCTGTGGGGGCCATTTTGCAGCAAAGAGGACTGCCTTCAAAATTCTGCAAGCAGGGTACTATTGGCCCACTCTTCATCAAGATGTTAGAAGATATATCAACCAATGTGACCAATGTCAAAGAATGGGGAAACCTACTCCAAGGGATGAGATGCCCCTGCAACCTCAAGTGACGTTTGAGCCATTTGAGAAGTGGGGCATGGACTTTGTGGGTCCTATCAACCCTCCTTCAAAACAGAAATCTTACATCATTGTGTGTACTGATTATCTAACAAAATGGGCAGAAAAAAAGGTGATCAAGGCAGCAACAAAAGAAAATGTAGCTGAGTTTTTGAGGGAAAATATATTCTACAAGTTTGGCTATCCAAGAGAATTAGTCACAGACCAAGGGAGTCACTTTACTCCAATCTGATTGAATACCTATTCACACATCACAAAATTAAGCATAGAACTTCCACCCCTTATCATCCGCAAGCAAATGGACAGGTGGATGTTACTAACAGATCTTTGGAAGGGATTTTGACTAACATAATGAGCAGCAACAGAAAAGATTGGGTAGATCTATTGGTTGAGGCCACCTAGGCCTATAATACCAAACCACCACAGGGTTCACACCCTATGAGCTAGTCTATGGGAAGAAGGCTCCGCTATCAATAGAATTTGAATATAACACATTAAGGATGGCAGATCAACTGGAGCTAGATCTCAATTATGCATAAAATGAAAGGTTACTTCAGCTAAATGGATTGGATGAACAGAGATTGCAGGCCCTTCTCCACTAAGAAGCAGTCCAACTTCAAAGGAAAATATGGCATGATAGACATCTCATAGAAAAATAATTCCAGGAAGGAGACTGGGGGCTGCTGTATGATTCAAGATATAAAGATTTCAAGGGAAAAATGAGGACAAGATGGTTGGGACCGTACACAGTAGAAAACTGTAATGAAAATGGTTTAGTTCTGATCCGGACCATTAATGAAGACGCCATCCCCATGCTCCTCAATTGGCATAGGTTGAAGCTCTACAGGAAGCCCCTCACCAAGTAGGAATTCATTGTGAATTTGAGTAAAACAGTGTTGGTAGTGGATTAGGTCTCTGCCTCCACTCCACCCACACCCTAGAAAAAAAAAGACAAAAAGAAAAAATAGAAAAATAGAAAAAAGAATAAACTATCACTGGGTGAAAACCTCTTGGAGGTGCCTAGGACAAGAAATGAGCGTGAAAACCTCCGGGAGGTGCCCTAGCTATCTCATTAAAAAAAAAAAATAGAGAATAAAAAGAAAAAACAGAAAAACTAACTTCTTTTGAATGCATTGCAGATTGCAGGAGGATCATAGAAGAAAAAAAGGACATGGCTAGGCTGCATACACCCCTAATAGATCATTTTTCCATTACCATTATCTTTTCTCAGGCCCTGGTCTCACTTGTTCTGCAAATTTTGCATCCTACAGGAAACTCTGTGCATTCTACAGGAGGCTCCTATAGAAACCAAAAATAGCTCAAAATCAAGTTTAGAAAAGAATCCAAGGGCTAGAAATTTGTCTAGAAGGTCTGTGGACCTCCTTGCCACCATTCATCCTCCTAATTCTCCATTCCATCCCTGCATACCTACATTTCCACTCACTTCTTTCTTCCATGCACATAAAACACAAAAATTCTTTTTCTTTTGATTTAAAAAAAAATTGATGATGAATAAAACAGAAGCATTTCTCACTTGTTTCTTACCTGATGTATTCCAGCTGTTTTTCCTTTCCTTTAGAACCTTCTTTAGTTGTCTCTTCAGTCCCTACTCAAGCATCAGCCAGAAATTTTAGAGGGAGAAGCAACTATAGGAAACGCTGCAGGATTCCTATAACAAATGATCCCTTTAAAAAAACAAGCTCCATAGGTAGGGTCAGTGTAGCCAAGATGTATGCAACGTGCAAGGAGCGGTTCCTGATCAAAAATCACCAACATAAGGTAGCCAAGCCACTAGTTCAGAGGCCACTAGCACCCACAACAGCAGCAATAAAAAAAAAAGTTCCAACATCTGAGCATGCAGAGCATGGTAGCAACTAACAGGTAAGTGGCTAAACCCGTTCCACTGTTGCATGAATATTATTTAGAGACTACATGAACCATTGAGATGGTCATGATTAAACGAAATCCATTGCTAGCTAACTCACTACCATCGTCTAGTTCAAACAAGCCTCATCCAATTTAAATAATGTTCAAAAGGTGAAATCAGCACGTGTGGTGCATCAACTCAGGAAGAAAAACTAAAAACAGGTAGCGGTGGCGGCGTATAACAGGAATGATGGAGGTGATTGCAGGCAGGTGACCTGAAATATCATAATGGCACTGGAGGGGGTCTAGATGGGGATAACGTACCCTTCCTTCCACCTCACTTCGTCACCACAGATCACACCATAAGCTTAAGTACATTACAATAGAAACCTCCACCACCTTTTGTTTTAATTTGCATCAACGAGTTCTTAGCTGCAACAACTCACCTACCACCTTCAGAGCATCGAAATAGTTGCTCTCTGCTTGTTTTCGAAACCCTCCCACTTATCTGGCTCTATAAGGGCATTGTCGCACTCTACAGGAGCGAAAACATAGTCTATAGGAGCCTTTCTACAGGAAGGCCAGAGAGTAGCTGTTGAGGGATTTTCTCCCCTAGGGCTTTTGGGTGGAAACCCTAGCAGACTGAAAGCTGTCTAAACATAGAAACACACATTCACATAGTCATTACGCTATAATAAGCAAATTCTAAAGTAAGAAGGACGTACCTCAGGTCCTACGTTTGAGAAGTTCCTCAAGGGTCCAAACCCTTCTTCAAGTCCCTTTCGCTCCTTTGTCATGTAAAACAACCAATTCCAAAGAATGCAGCAGTATATGGACAAAGACTTATAAAGAAATCATCTTTATGTTATAAAATAAGAAAGTTAGTTATGAACTTAAAACAACCATTATATATGAAATTCAAACATGAACATCATAAACATAAAGAAGAAGCATATCGGGAACCAAGACGTGTTTCTTTATTATAGACAAATAGAATGTACAAAAGGAGTAATATCACCTGAGTAACATTTCACATGCTCCAAGAAAAGCTTCCTTCCGGATCTGTCCAGCCTCAAGCCTTTAGCATATCTCCGTCCAAGACTCACTCCATGATGCCATAACTAGTGGATGAACATCAACACACAAGGAAACAAGGGTTTCCTCTACAAATGGGGGAAGTGCAGAAGGCACAAGGGTCTTCAGATCTGGTCAAGGGAAAAACTTCAGTATAATAACCTTTCTCTCTCTTCTCTCCTCTAGGCCTTCCCTTTGATGTCTTTTTATACCACTCCCAAAGTAGTTTTTTAGTTAGGAGTTGGTTGGGAACAGTTGGGCCACGGGCACTAACAGGTGATCAGCAGGTAAAACCCGCGATCTCCGCCCAAAAATAAGGAGTTTTATATTTTTTTAAGTGTTTTAATACATATACGCGGGTTGGGTATATGCATACACGCGTATACACACGTTTAACTCAGGGCAATGTCGCGTACAAGGAATAAAACACTGTTTTTTAAATTTGGGACCAGGTCTGGAAGGAGGGGTTGTCCTGGGCCATGAGTGCAGCATCACAAACCATAATAGTGAGATTTGGAGCTATAACAGATGCCCTCTAATATATGAGGTCAGAAGGGGTGCATGATGGCCGAAATATATTAAGCAAGCACATGGAAAGGAAATCTACCAAAAACCGAGGAGTACTTCACCAGAATTCAGCCTGCCAAGCCACAAAAGGAGATCAGAAAGAAACACCGTCTAAGGCGGGCATACCCATGCTCAGAGAAAGCAAAGCATGTGCGCATATCAAGTACAAGCAGATCCACTAAGTATACAAGTATAAATAACTGGAAAATACATAATGGATCATCTGATCATGATCGAACAAGTACATGTCTGAATATCACATATAAAATTGTCAATGATGCTGAGAAATACAACGGATCACTAATATCAAAGACTGGTCCCAAAAGGTACCAACTGAACATGATGGAAAAGGATGGTACTACACTGCAAACTCAGGTGCCAGCATATAGAATGTCACCATGACATACTGCAACATATAAGGTGGAGTGGTATCAACTAGCAGCAACAGGAGCAACTGTCAAGTGAACCAATGAATGCTAATACAACCTGAGGTCTTCACTGACCGCCGTGGTACATTTCTACACCATGGGAATAAATGATCTGAAGTCGACCTTGTGAGAAATCATTTGATTACAGGTCATTGATGTATACCATTAACAAACGCGAGACTACTCACCGATAATGATAATGAGCGTCAAGTTACCCAGTACAAACCAACAAGTGCGAATAAATGAGCTGGAGTCGAACACCTGTAAGAATCTATCGATCAGGAGACAATGGTGGTTTCCCACAGTCGATAGTGAAGGATCTGCCACTAATGACTACAAACCCCAAGGTACTACCAAATGGACTCTAGATCTTTGCCCCAGAGCAATGAGTTGAAGTTGATAGGGAAAGATCCGCTAGAAGGAAGGCATTAAGGCATCCTTCATCAATCTAGTGCGAGTGTAACCCGTAGGCCAATAATGTGGAAGGAATCGGACGAAAGAGATGTAGTAACCCAACCGAAGTACGTTCCCAGCGTACACAAGATGTGGCTAGCGCACAACAGAAACCCTCTGAACCAACCAATAATGAAATCTGACACAGAGGCGAGGTATCCACCAATAGGGTCAAATGGAAACCAAGGTACTGCACGAATCCCAATGTGTGATAATGTAAGCTGATGCCGAACACAAGGGAAACCACTCAGTCAAAGACCCATGATACTGATCGATGCTGAGCACAAGGTAACCTATCAATAATGAAAATAGGGCCAGGGTGCAACTCTAGGCCTACCCTCAGAGAAAGATGTCGTCGTCGAAAAGGACAAGACCCGCCAGCAAGAAGTCAATGGAGACCTTCTCAAACCGGCATGAATAAAGGACCAATATAACTGATGTGATGATAGACATGACACTGGAAACCAGGATGGCCAACTAAAAAATGATTCAAGAGACACCGCAGAGAGGCTGACTCAGGCTAACTTCCCTTGAACAAAAGCACGACTCAATGTGACTGTAGGGCAGCATATGATGACTCTGTATAAGTTCGTCATGCAGGAGGCACAGACGAACCCTCCATATGATTGGAAGAGATAACCAATCGGGGGAGAACTAACTCAATAACAAGGTTAAAGCTTACCTAAGTCAAACTAAATCCAACCCATACGGAGGAGACTTTGTTTTGAGTGCTTTGTTCAAGGGCGACATGATTGAATCTAGCTACCAATAATAAATGGAAATACTTTCCCGTTCCCGCTCTTTTTTGAATATTTAATTTTTTTGTCTTTTTCTGTTAAGCTCGAAAAAGAATAAAAGAATTCTATGGTATAGTGGAAAGAACGAGTGTCGATGAAGCAGATGATCTAGTTCCTGGGAGTGGAACATTCCTATGCTCAATGCAGGGAGGCGAAAACTGGTCAGTGACACTCAAAGGTATGTTCCTTCCATGGGTTAAGGTGTGTCAAGTTGCAGAATTCAAAGGTATGCAAGGTTGACTTTGTAGTCATCATGGTCAAAAGTTGGCTTAAACATGAGTCCAAGTGAAGCCGGCTCTAGGCCAAAAGGTGCAAATGGTCAATATGCAATGCAACAGTACAACTCAACACAAAGGAGCCTCTAGGGTATAAGGCCAGAACAAAGCGCAGAAGCTAAGAGGAATGAGTCTCCAATGCATAAGTCATGGCGGGACTACAGAGGACTCCCGAGCCTACTCAAATTGAAGCAGCATGGGCAACAAATGTCAGTGAGGTGCTAACTAGGATACCCATGTAAAGGATGGCTCTACCATCGCATCATGATTTAAAAAATTGGTGAGTGAAGATGGCTTACGAACCATAACACGATGGGATCGACCCTATGGCATATGTATCGACTGATGGAGGCTAGTATGCATAATGAAATGGAAAAGTGATATCCCTAACCTATATGCCAGTGAAAAAATGATACCTGCCATGACGGGTTAGCAGTCATGGAACCGTCTCGAAAAATGTCCAAAATGTCCTAAAAAGAAAACCAATCTCGACACTCCAAGCTCCCAAGTTAAAAGTCACATGAAACCAAACAAAATGAAATTTTGAAAAAATTTTGCATTTTCAAAACTTATAAAAAGGATTTTGGGCTCACCATTGTTACCGTTTGAGTTGGAGAGCAAATATTTGGAGCAAAAGGAGAAAATTTCTCGCGCGTCAATTTCGACCGTTCAAATTCCACAAAATCTTCCAGGTAACCCTTAAACTTAGCTTGCAATTCATTGTGATTAATTTTAAGTTTTTCCATTGATGTTTCACCATTGAACTATTGATCAAAATTTCGCCGCGGCGTATATGCGGGTTGATAATATGAAATCTGCGTACACGCGGGCCCTATACGCGACTGTGTATACAGTAACCTGCATATACGCGTGAGCTAATTTAAATGAAAACTAACGGTTGAAACTTCAATTTCTTCTCAGGATGCTGATCACATGGCGTGAAAGGGAACATGCAGCGGTTGATAATAAGGTTATGAATGATCCTCAAGCCTTGGATGCTTTACAAGGATGCGGCTTGCACAAATTCTTCAAACTGCCGAACATGAAAGCCAATGTGCGACTGCTTGAAACACTCATTGACTATTGGAATGTCGATGAGGAAGCCTTCATGATTGATCAAATGCCACTCAGAGTGGAAGTGGAGGATATATACTTTATCACGGGCCTTTCCCGAAGGGGAGAGGTAGTATAGTCCCGGGGCAGGACACGAAGTAGCCTCACTATAGAGGACTATGTACAGATATACTGCCCAGGAAATCCCAAGAAAGTTGGGAGCCAGATCTCCATTGCACACGTGGAGAGTTTATCACTAAGGATCATCCTGTTCACTATAGCTCGAGTGAATGGATCATCCTCACTGCATCAGGCATCACGGCTCAACATGAGCGTGGCAGTGGATTGTCTCACCACAGTGTTTGACTGGTGCACTCCTCTTCTAGCCAGCATGAAGAGCCAGCTCACTTCCATTAAGAGGGGATAGACCAAAAAATTCGGTTATGGGACTATCTTGTGCAGCTTTTTCTTTGAGAGGATTCCCGCACTCTGCCCCAGGGTAGCAGTTTCCATCAGCACCCCACGCGATCCACGCATGGGCCGGTGGGCTGATATGATGAAACATCTGGGGGGTGGGGAGGTTCCTAGGACTACATTTGATGATGATTTCTTTACCTGGTGGGATCAGCAGATCATCGCCGTAGACGACTACCCCTATGTCGGGCTGGACTTCTGAGGAGATCCTGACCTAGATTTACTGCCAGATGCAGCGTGGGGTGAGATCGGTAAGATTTTTTATTTTATGATTTTTTTGGATTTTTCAAATATAATGATGCATTTTTGAAAAATATTTTTGATGAGATTCAAATGACTAATATGATGATCATGATCCAGACATTGGGCCCGTATGACCAGATGGACTCCCACGGCACAGACGACGTGGCCGAGGAGTCGAAGAGGCGGCTGCTGAGACGGAACGGACTCTACACAACGTCCAACGACACCTGACTAGACTGAGCTGTCGAGTACTGATGGCTGCTATAGAGGACCTTATGGAGGATATGCAACGTCATGTGGTTGGCATGCCACGTGACTGGGTTCGCACTTTTCGGCGTGTAGCCAACGCGATAGCTAACTACTTGGCCGCTCATCCTGAGTCGAGGCATGAGATATGCCGGATATGATTATGGGCATTTGAGTCCCAATTTCGTATATTTTTTGGATGACATATGATATATATATATATATACAGTTTGACTTTTCGATGCTTTGATTTTATGATGAATGATTGATGTGCAAGTCTAATGCTTGATTAGCGATTGAATCAGCTAACCAATTATGAGATCTTGGAATGTGCAAATAATTAATATAAACAAATGATCTTTGCAACAACCTCACTCTTAAATACTGGCG